>VMDO01003269.1:0-146981 GCA_007922755.1 Pedetes capensis
TTGGAATAATTTGAGGAGGACAGGTATTATCTCTTCTTTAAAAGTTTGGTAGAATTCTGCCGTGAATCCATCAGGACCTGGGCTCTTCTTTGTTGGGAGACTTTTAATTACCTTTTCTATTTCTGTGTAGGTAATGGGCTTGTTTAGGTCAGTTATGACTTCTGGGGATAGTTTTGGTAGGTCATACATGTTAATAAATATGTCCATTTCTTCTGCGTTTTCATATTTTTGGGAGTATAGTCTCTCATAGTAATCCCTGACAATTTTGTGTATTTCATTGGAGTCAGTGGTTATGGATCAATAATGAAGGTTCTCAGCTATGACATTTGTTTGAGTGCTAGTAGAACTGTTACCATAGCTTAAAAATAGAGATTCCTGAGCACTCTGATCAAGCATGCACTTTCCAATCCCCTTTCTCCTGCATTCCTAAGAAAAAGATAGTGGTATTGAATAACAGTTTCCAAACCTTTTTTTTTTTTTTTTTTTTTTTTTAGGTGCCATCGAGTCGGTATCCGACTCATAGCGACCCTCATAGGGTTTTCAATGGCTGACTGTTTCAGGATTGCCTTGGGAGTGGATTGCCAGGTCCTTCTCCCATTTTTGTGGTGCTGGGAATTGAACTCGGGACCTCAGAGACTGCAGCGCAGTGCTCTGCTCTACCCACTGAGTTAAATCCCAGCTTCCAAACCTAGCTGCCAAAAAAAAAAAAAATCATCTAAGAACTTTTCTAAGATAGATTCCAACCCTTCCTCCCCATCCAGACATCCCAAAAGGAGTGGATGGGGTCTTCAAAACTGTGCCGGTAACATATCCTTCTGGTATATTACATGATGAGTCTAAAATAGCCACTTATTGGATATGTAGGGTATTTTGCTTTTGTTGTTGTTGTGGTGGTGGTGGTGGTGGTGGTACTGGGGGTTGAACCTAGAGCTATGCGTTTGCATGCTCTGCAAGTGCTGGACCACTGAGCTGCACCCTCAGCCCATTTTTTTTACTTTTTGAAACAAGGTCTCTCTAAATTATGCAGACTGCCTTCTGGTCTCGAATTTATGATCCTCCTGTCTCTGCTTCCTGAGCCGCTGGGATTAAGGGCGTGCACCACCGTGCCCGGCTGATATGTAATATCTTTAAAAGAACTATGTAGTTGAATCAGAAGAAAAGAGGTAGTAGCAATGAGAGTTCGACAGTTTCTGAACAAATCAGGAAGATGTGGGTGTGCACTGACTAAGATGATTTCAAAGAAATAGTATTGTGTTATATGTGATGATGATATTGTTTTGGTTGAAAGGTCACCATTTTTGAAAAGTACTCAAGTACTGAAGTATGTAGTAGTGAAATGACATACAACTGAGATTTGCTTTAAAATGCTCCAATGAATAAAAAGAGATATGAGGCATAAGTACAGTAAAAATACAGATAGCATTGAAAGTGGGTGATGGGTTTGTGAGGGTCTGTGGTACTTTCATATTCAGAAATTTTTACAACAAAATTATCTAGCTGTCTGAAAGGGAATAATAATTAGAACCCATCTCTGTCATGTGAGGCTATTTATTTTCTACTATCTCTGACAGATAGTTCATTGATAAGGTGCAGTCTCCTCCATTTACATGGAGAAATAAGGACTCAGAAAAGGTGAAGGAATCACCTGTAGTGCCAGCTTCCTGCTCCTAGTAAATGTCTCCCATTTTTCCTCATAGGAGACTTCCATTCAATATTCTACTCTGAAAATGTAAACAAGGAATTTTCCAAAGCGATAGTTCATGCAATGTTTCAAAAGTTGACTTCTATAAAGTATTTTTTAATTTTTCTTTAAGGAATTCCCTGGACTGGACATTTTCATTTTCATACAGAAATATACTAAATATGAGAGTTGAGCAAAGCAGGAAGTAAAACTCAAGTCATCAAGGGTCTGTATGGGTCAATTTTCAAGACTGAACTAAAATATATAATTCATTATAAGAAATTATAACTTACTTTTAGCAGATTTGGTATCTGAAAATCCAGTTTTACCAAAGCAATAGGCATTTGTCCTCATTTTATCAACAAAACTATTTTGCCCTACACATTTCACTCTAGGTTATCTAAAAACAACAAACATTCCTGTGCAATGAAAAGTAAATTTGTCACCCAAAAACACATTTGGTGAAAACCCACATACTTCAAAAAGTGAGGTTCAGACACAGCTAACTATAAGTCCCATTTGTAAAAAGAAAATATGGAATATTTACAGAAACTACTCAAGATACCAGAAGAGTTGGTGAAGATAATATTTTGCTCTCATTGGTAAAACAGGCTGTTTTGCTGGCAACTACTTTCAGGGTCTTTTGGTTCTTGTTTGGACTCCAAAATCAGCAAGTTGGTGCCACACTCCTCATCTAAAGAGATTCAAATGATGTGAACATTGGATTATAGTCCATGGTGAGCAGAGTCTCTGAGCCAGGCACAGACAGCTTCCCAGTTTGCCCAGACTCCTTTCCAGATAAATATATAAGGCCATTCCAGACAAATATATAAGGCACATCAAGCTTTTTTGAAAATTATAAATGCAACTGGGAATATGAAGTCAGTTTTTCAGTTTTCCTAGCATAGAATGGCTCTAACGTCATAATTAATAAATACATAATCTAGCATAGGCTACTAACAAGATCTGTGTTAAAGAGAAGCCATCTTGCAATTCGAGAAAGGAAACTGGAACCGCAGCAAGAGCATCACTTTCCCCTTAGTATCTGCACCAAGTTCCTTAGCATCCTGGACAATTTATTGTACTTCATGAAATTCAAAAGATAAGCTTCTCCCAAAATCCTATGTCTCAAGTTCATCCCATCTCAACAGGGTCCACATTTTTGTTGAAATAGAAAAGAGAGGAATTCAATCCATGTGATTATTATAGGGGCCCCAAGGCCCTGGAGTTACTGTCTGTGGCAGTTGATCCTGACCTTCTGGACCATGATAGACCTAAGGGAAGTCTATAATTTAGTTATGGATCAGGATGCCAATGAATGAATAGGAACTTTCAAATCTTTGTAGATGATATACCCTATATAATATATGTCAGCCTCTGAAATGTTCTGCTGTCCTTTGGAGATGTACAAATGGGATATTTCATAACCTACAGCTATATCTAGGGAATTACCATGTGCTCCCTTCCTAGAGTTAATTTCCTGGAGCATATTCTCTTCCTAAAGAGGTTCCAGAATAAGTACCATGTTGGAGTGGTGGACTCCCCAAACAATACCATGACATTTAACAATTCCTAGAGTCTATTGGCTTTTAACATATAGGGACTCACAAATGCACTTTGAAAAAGTATCTTCATGATTCAGAATCAAAGATACTCGACTAGAAAAAGAAGCCTCTTTCCTACTTGTTTATGTATAAAGTGCAGAAAACTCTTTTCCAGTGCTTGAAGATCAAGGCATCAGGTAGCCCAGGTCTGTCAGGCTTCTCGTGGAAATTTCACTCTCAGCCTCTTACAGGGTAGCTCTGATCCACAGCATTTATAATTTAACAATGGTTTGAAAGTCATCAGCTCTGCAAAACCCACAATGGCTCTGGGTCAGTCCCAATAACTCACTGCCAATGTGGAAACGGTAGCTGAGTGCCAAAAAAGAAGCAAGTTTGGAGACCTTTTACTTCTACAGCAAGTTCCACCTACAAGCATCGGTAAGGCAGGTCAGATGACATAAAGGACAAAAGGAAATGGCAAAGTGAGGCTATTGTTATCCTTGACCGTCTGACTCAGACCCAGAACAGTATTAAGTAATTTATACGTAACGTGACAGGGACCCAAAAGCACCTGGCCCCCTGCCTATCTGTCCCTTACTCATTACCACTGTGCTGATTCTGTAATCCATTCTCTCAGAGTTGCCCCACGTGCCTCAGCCTTTCAGATTGCTCAAAGATGACCTTATGCTTTAGGGGGCTTTGCTCCTCTCTTCTCCTGACAGCCTGCCTTCTCCCCTACCTTGGGGCTGAGCCCTGAACTGAGACCTTTCATCAGTTCACTCACATATTCCCCATTACTTGTGGGAAGAAAAAGCCAGAAGAATTTCATTCTGCTTGAGCTTAACCCAACTCTGCCTTCCGAAGCAAACATATGCAGTCTGTCTTTCATTTAGAGATATTTTTTGCACTTCTGTTTAATACTGGGGATTTTCAGATTTCTCTTTATTCCTTTAATTTTCCTCTTTTGCTGGGCAGAAAACAAAGGCTGCTGTGGACATAAGGCCTGAAACAAACTGGGAAAGATGAGGCAAAGATATATCCACCAATTAATCATGCTCCAATTGTTAATACCTCTTCAGGTGAAAAACTTCAAAATGAACTCCACATAAAGAGCATTTGGAAACTTTTATCTACAAAAATGCCTAATAGTACAATTAGATAATCTTCTCTCTTGCTTAAATCCAATAGTCTCATCCTCAGTATAGATGGAGACTCCAGAATATAGAGAGATCAATTGACATGTCCCAGGTCACACCAGGTGGTAACTGGTAGATACCTCATGCTGGGCCTCCAGGACCATCCTGAAGCCAAGTCATCCTTGAAGTGGCTATTCAGATTATAAAATCCATCACTAAAGTTGGACAAACTACTGATGTAGTTTTACACATGTTCACTGAGTGCTAACAGGAATCCAACAATGAGTAAGACACAGTGTTCTCTAGGGTTTTCAAGTCAAAGTGAGGTTTGTTAAATAAATGCATCTTCCAAAAGTTATAATTCAAGGCAAAAATGTATTAAGTGTCACACAATGATACAAAATATTAATTTTTATAGGATTCTACTTTACTCTTTCTTCTATGACTGGTTCTACAATATAGAAAAGATCAAGGGAAAGCACTGTGTGAGTATGTGCATGAATTTTTGTATTTTCAGTGCACAATGATGGCAAAATGCCAAAAATAGACCACCAAAGCCAACATCTCCTAGAGTGTAGGCATCAAATGCCCAAGAGTCCAAGGGTTAATGTTTATCTAATAGGGAAGAATGTAGCAAGTGTCTGTCCTTCCAAGGAAAGAACTGTTTGGTCAGTAGTTCAAACCCTGTAGATGTTCGATGAAGACAATGACAGGACAAGAGCCTTGCTCAAAAACATGTCCTGATCACACAACTTGATGAAAACTTCTCCATAGGAGGAACTTTCTAATAATGGTGGTCAAACTGCCTGGGGGCAAGGGGGGTCATTGCATCTGTAGGATTTGATGACATCTATGAGGTTACAGATTATCTAGCTAGGATTCCTTGTAACATAAAAAAATCTAATAATCACCCTGGCCTCATGTTGAGAAGAAACCACACAGATGCCTCTAAAAGAGGCACTCCTTATAGCAGGCTCTAAGTAAAGAGAGTGGGCTGAGATTTAGCTCAGTTGGTAGAGCGCTCCGCTGCAGTCTCTGAGGTCCCGAGTTCAATTTCCAGCACCGCAAAAATGGGAGAAGGGCCTGGCAATCCACTCCCAAGGCAATCCTGAAACAGTCAGCCATTGAAAACTCTATGAGGGTCGCTATGAGTCAGACACCGACTCCACGGCACCTAACAACAACAACAAGTAAAGAGAAAGTTGGTTGCATTCAAGAACTTCCTTCCATCATGCAATACTCAAATATGTGAGTGCTGCACAGACAAATGTAATTTGCTGAAGCCACCACGTTTCGTTTGAACATCATATCAACATTTATGTCAAATTGCCTTTCTCCAACTTAGAATATCTCTGTCATATTGGGTGAACATAGGATAAACTTTCTTCAGAAAGAATTTTAGGGGAGCAGCAGGGGGAAATATGCTCCAGACAGAAGAAGCAACAGGAACAGTGACATGAAGGAAAAGGAATAGCCTGTAAGGAAGAATAGGTTGTGAGGAAGGGAGCTGTTCTGATAAGGCAAGAAGAGTACTTTGGGATGGTCCTGTGTAAAACACATTCCAAATGTTTTCCTCATAAAAACACTGAAGAGTTTCTGAGTTTTCTTGATTTTCCAACAGTATAATTAGGTGCAAAGTTGACAGGTGATAATATTAAGCACTTTCTATGTGTGAAGCTCTTTATGTTTATCTCACTTAATTCTCATAATGACCCCACAGCAGGTTACTTTCATTTTACCTGTATACAACTAAGGTGCAGAGTGACTGAGTCCTTTGCCCAAGGTCACACAGCCAGAGCTAGGTATGCAAATCAGATCCCTTTGACCCAAAAACATTCATGTCTCCACTGTGTAGTGCTGCCTCCTTGGCCTCTGTATTAGTAAGCTTTCTGCTGCTGTGACAAAATACCTAAGAGAATCAATTTAAAGAAGGAAAAATTGGGAGCCTGGGGATATAGCTTAGTAGTAGAATACATGCTAGGCAAGTACGAGTCCCTTCCCCAGCACTGCCAGGAGGAGCAGGAGGAGGACAAGGATGAGGATGAAGACAAGGATGAAGAGAAAGTCAGTCAGAAAAGAAGGAAAAATTTACTTTGATTCATAGTTTCAGTCCTTGGTCACTTCCTTGGCTCTGTAGTGTCTGGGCCTGTGGTGAGACAGGCATGGCAGAACAAAGCTGTCACCTCTTGGCAGTGAGCCAAGAAGCAAGGAGGAAAGGGGGAGTGGATGGGGCCAGGGTCCCAATATACCCTTCAAGGGCATGCCCCCAATGACCTACTTCCTCACACCATGCTTCACTTTCTAAAGGTTGCACTACCTCCCAATAGCACCACACACTGGCAACCAAACCTTTTGCTCATGGCCTTTGGGGGACTTTTCAGATCCAAACCATAACAGCCTCCATTTCCTGTCTTGGTTTCCTGCACTGGCCAGCATCTTCTGCTTCTAAGACATGAAGGGCTTCCTGCTTTCTAGAACATTTTATCTTCATCTCCCAGCAGAGAATCTAGTATGCTACAGCGCTAGTACTCAGCTGACAAGACAATGAACAAAAAAGTCCTCAAAATCCAGAAAAGAATCTGAGGGAAAAATTCTCAAAAGTACATACTATATACATGTCCAAAAATTGCTCTTATAATAAAGTAGATCTTTCGTTCTCAATACACACTAGCAATGAGCTCCACAGCTGTGGAGGCCTCAAAATTTGGGCAGAAAAACAGGCAAAGAAAAAGAAGAATGTAGTCAAGCCCCACGGAAAAAATGTTAACATCCGGAACCAATTCACCCACGCAGGCTGGGGAGTGTTATATCCGGCTCTCCATGACACCCCTCATCACCCCCAAGTCCTCCCCTCCACATACACACACACACACACACACACACACACACACACACACACACACACACACACACAAACACACATACACACGCCAAAGCTTGGTTTACTGTTTGCTCACCCCTCCAACAATCAGATTGGCCTGTGTCTGTAGGAAGTGCTTCCTTCAGTGCCTACCACCCAGCCAGAATATCACAGGGATACCTTAAATCTCTGTGATGTCACAGTCTAATCTGGGTAATGCACAGTTGCACCAGATGGGATCTAATGTTCCCAGGATTAATGCTGGTCATGCAACTAGTGCTCTGAACACTGAAGGAAAATTGAAATAATCAAGGCCTGGCTGGTTGCATATCTTTCAGAATCTATATTTCTAATTGGACAGATCTCGTGGATGAGATCCAGTAAATGACCCAAGATTGCAGCATTCATTTCATCCTTTGCCATTCTCTATGATTATAATTCAAGAGTTTGTCTCCATATACATTCCTTGGGAAAGGAAATGGGCCCACAGCTTCATATACTCCTGTTGCTGTAAGACTGTATGAAATCCCATCAATCAGTTGCCTACACAGAATGGGACGAGCAGTGGAAGAACACAAAGCTTTAAAACAGGGATAGACTTTACATCTTTCTATTTTTAGCTCCTAAAAGCCACTTTCCTGTCATTGGGCACAAAAGACAAGAATACAACAGACTATACAATTAAATAGCCAAGAAACACATTAATGGTAAAAGTCCACACAAGGAAATGGGGAGGGGGGTTAGTGGGTATAGATTTTCTCCAAATCCCTGTTGGAGACATCAGACTTCCTAAGAGAGGAAGGTTATTTGGAGTGGGAGGGAAAGTGATAGAAAGACAGTGAACAGGTGGACAAGAAAAAAATAATAATTCAAAACCCACTGTTAGGTTCTCTGAAACTCACTGCTGGCATCTCATCCATTTACAGCAGTAGAAAAGAAATGGAGCATGTTTATAAGGATGAGAGAGTTCTGCAAATAACTGATCCCATACCAAACAAGGCTGCTTTAAATAGAGCTGTTACAAAATAAATGAATCAGAGCAGTCACTCAGAGGTTAACGTTAAAGCCCTTACTCTAAGAGCTGGTGTAGTTGCTCTGGGTCCTCAAGGCGGTTTCTTAATCCTCAGGCATTAAAAAGAAGCCACTGTGGAAATCAGAATCTCTTCCTTTGTAAATTCAATCCATGGCAAAGAGATTTCAGCTGTGATTGCTGAGTTTGAAAAAAATCAACAGTACTTAGAAATGCACGAATTGCCAGTCACTGCAACTGATATGTTTCTAAGCTGTTCCATTTTGAATCAATTACCAATGAGATTCCATCCACCCCATAGTGAATGGATAAGGGAATGGGTAAAACAGAGCAGTTAAAGTTTTCCCTGAATTTCAATGCATGAGGGGATTTAGGATGAGATTTTAGATCAAATTCAATATACAGCCACTACCCTTCAAACACTATTTTCTGTGCATTAAAGTCAAAGAAAAGCAAGCCATATTGGGGAGGTTGCACATGTGCCATTGCAAAAACCATGGCTTAGGAACTCGACTCTATTATTGCTGTTATACAGACACCTCTACTAGCGGGTATGGAGAAGTCACTTTAACAGTACAGCAAAAGCAAAAAAAGTTAGAGTCTAGAAACTGTAAATAAGCTCTTACCTATGATTTAACAATTTCTATTTTGGGGACAGAATAGGCATCAAGCATGACTTTCCATCCACAAAACATTCTCCCTAGAGCACTTAAGAGTCACCTACAGGAGAGGCAATCTAGTGCAACGGTTAAGGATATTAACTTTGGAACCACACAGGTCTAGGTTTAAATTCTGACCAGGTTACTTAAAGTCACCTGGAGGTGTGTGACTATAGGTATGTTCTGTTGAGCCTTCATTTCCCAATCTGTAAAATGGGCAAACAGCCCTCTCTGAGGACTACTGGATGAATGTTATGAGGAAATGTGAATAAAACCATCACACAGTACCAGGCACAGAGTGTGCCCTCAATCTATGAAAGCCACTGTAGGTTAGAGTTGTGAACACACTGAGCTTAGATGATGCTTATAAGATTGGAAAAGTATAGGAGCATCTATCTGTCTTGGAGATAAAATATGGAGCAAAAAGTCTGCTTTGAAGACTGAGACTGGGATTGCCCTGGGAAAAAGCAGCTCCCTTCTCTGGAGGGCCAGGGCTTGAGAATTTGTGATGAAGGGACTTAGGCTGCCTCAGGGAGGTTGAGGGAGAAATCTCTTCTCTGTTCCTCTTCCCCAAAGCTACCTTCTACCTCTGCTGCCAGGAAACAGTATCAGCAAAGTCTAAGGTGTTGTTGTTGTTATTAGGTGCTGTCGGGTCGGTATCTGACTCATAGCGACCCTCATAAGGTTTTCAATGGCTGACTGTTTCGGGATTGCCTTGGGAGTGGATTGCCAGGACCTGCTCCCATTTTTGCGGTGCTGGGAATTGAACTCGGGACCTCAGAGACTGCAGCGCAGCGCTCTACCAACTGAGCTATATCCCAGCCCCGTAGTCTAAGGTGTAGCAAGTAAAAAAAAAAAAATTAATAAAAGAAAAAAAAAAAAACTGGTTCAGCTAGGTGTAGGCTCTAACATAAGGCTGGGGCTTCTGCTGTTTCTCTTTTTAAATGTGAACAACATTTATCTTCCCTCACAATCAGCTTCGTTGTAGGTTTTCCTTTAATTTAGTCTCTTTAATCATTTTACTCTCTTTTTTGAAAATCTGATCAAGCAGCACACATTAATCCTTTATTGTTGTTGTTGTTAGGTTGCCTCAATTAATTGGTGCAACTGTCTCATTTTGCCCAGAATCTTAGTGTTCCATCAGAATATGGCTTTGCAGAGAAAATAAATCTTTCTATTTACTGTCAGGCAAAGGCTGACCTTTTGAGGACATCTGGGCTGCAGGTAGAAATATCAGTAACTAACCAAAGAGAAACATGCTTGTATTATTCGACTTCCCTTCATCCAGGAAGGCCCTCTGTCCCATCAGAGCTGAGTTCCTGGGAAGCTGGTAGAGCTGAGTCTCCCCATATCCACCTCCTCCCCGCCCCTTCCTTCTGCTATATGCCAACCATGGGTTCCCCACCCTTGAATCCCCTCCCTTCCTCCCTCAGATGCTCATTCAGGTTCTGGCTTTTTGCCTCAATGGAACCTTGAATACCAACAGCTCTCAGTGCTATTTGATTTTATTAGCCACACTTATTTAGATTCTGCACTGTTTCTAACCATAGACTACAGAGTGAGGATTCCATTCCACATCCCAAACATTCCAATTAAAGCAAAAGAATGGGAAAAAGGGCAGTGGCTGCTTATAGGTTATAATTTGCAACCATTTCTTATTCAAGCTAGTCACTAAGGTAAGTAATTACCATCAGCTCAGTTGGTAGAGATAATAAGCTAAATCCTTTCTTCCTCTATGTGCACTAAATCACCTGATCCCCACATAAACCATTTGATGAACACATGTATTACTCTAACTTCAGAGACACAAAAACTGGGGTTAAAGGAGATTAACTAACTTGCCCAAGGTCAAACAACTAGGAAGTATTAGAATCAGGGCTCAGACACAAGCAATCTGACCCCAAGAATATGAGGTTTTAACCAAACTACTATACTGTATAATCAATGCATTCATTGCACCAAAAGGAAATAATAACACAATAAGAGTAACTATTTAATAAGTGTTTTGGTATATGTAATTACTTTTTGTTGTTAGGTGCCATTAAGTCAGGTCCAAATACATATTATTAATTAGAATGCATTTTTGTGTATATGTGTGTATATGTATGTGTATGTATATGTGTATATGCATAAACTTAGCACATGGCTGACATATAGTACTGTATAATAAATTGGTATTATTTGTCATTGTTGTTCACATTATGCTACCTTTATGTGTTTGTTATTTACTAAGGTACTTCCTATATTCCAGCCACTTGTGCTAAGTTCTAGAGAACTGAAAGCAATGCAGAAAAGCCCTTATAGCAGTTTACGGAGTTGGACTGAGACGACAGCTAGCAAACTCACACATTCAATGATTACCGAAGGCTCCACAGGGGCTGTGCAAAATGGGGACATCAAATGAGGATAGGGAGCCATAACTGGGGTTTGAATCCAGCTGTAGAAGTCTATAAGGAAATGAAGCCTCACAAGACGGAAACAGGAGAAACCCTCTTAGGTGTATGCTGGGCCCAGTTTTGTGTCTGACCCTGCCTTCAAGTTCAGCTGCTATGAATAGAGGCCTTGAATGCTAAGCTGTCTTCTGATCTATCTTGTTGACAAGCGTTTTGCCTGTTACTAAGTCATCCTTTTAGCATTCTCATGTCTCTGCCAGATCAAGATCTCGGCTTAGCAGACTACACATGGAAAATAGTTACTAGTCCTTTACTTTAGGCTCATACAGTAATGGGGGGCAATTGATTTCCTTTGGCCCACCAATTCAATTCACCAATGATAAAGTTCTTTTCTCAATCTTCATTTTTCAGATATGCAGTTTTTCCAGTTACTTCTGAGAATAGCACAGAAAATGATCAGAGTATGAATAACTTTCCTTCCAATTCATTACTGCCATAGAACCCTTTCGGCATGGCTCACACAGGCAACAACAGGTTACATCAAACAAAAATGACTGGAAATCACTGATGCCAGACTTTTGGACATATGATATTAATATAAATCTTTTCCCAAGAGCTTTATAAAAGCTCTTAATTTGAGTGCTAAAAAAAATTTTTTTTTTTTTGTCCTTTTGCTCCTGTTACTGTTACTTTCCACAGTTGGAGTGAGATTTCCCTCATTCCAGCAAGGTAAGGGATGGGTCAAGTGATGGCCAAGGGACATTAGGAGAAAATGTTAGTTAATAATTTTAAAACAAATATTAAGAGGATCACAGAATCTTATACCTAAAGGTGGGCAGATTGCATTGAGTATGGCCCCCTCATGTCACAAACCAGGAACTGAAGCCTCACTAGCAGCTATGAAACAACTTTGAAACACTTTTTTCAACATTAATATGCCTGCCTTTATATCCCTGGATCCAATGTTAATGGTAAAGCCAGCACTAGAATCTAGACCTTCTAATTTAAGCTAGGCCCACCCTCTTCTTCCCATACCTGGGCATACCCTAGAACATGAAGGTCTGTGTTGAAAGCTTTGCATTAGAGTGAAGACTCACAGATTTTCTCATTAAAAGCTAAGGTTTCTGAAAGAGTTCACTTTTCAATATTCTTCTGCAAGCTTGTTTATATCTATAATTTTCAAGGCAAATTATTTTCTGATCAGCACATAAGTACAACACCTCTTGGGCTTTACTACTTCTAAAAAAGAAAATATATATATATATATTTATTTATCAAGCTTCTAAACAGAGGAAACTGTTGAACCCAGGGCAAGTATTGCTGTGTTCACAATCATGGGCACAAACATTTGTTCCTCTCCTCTGTTAAAATCAGTTATTAATTTTTTCAGGAACAAGAATGCAAGTTCTAAAGCACTGCAAGTTACCTAACCCTTGGGTTTACAAGTCTGGGCTCTGCAGCTTTGGAGCAAGAAGGATGCCTCGGGCAGGGCTTCCTTCTATGTTCTAAGGCTGAGCTCCAGAGCAAAGGCATGCCCGCCGGCTTCACGGAGAACTTAGTTATTTTTCAGTGACTACTGATCATTTCCCAGTTCACTTTGTAAAGTTGGGTGGTTTCTCTTTAAAAAAAAAAATACTTCATTGTTTTGAATCTCCAAGGACAGCATGAAGAGCAACCGTTTGCAGATATACGGGCACATCCATGACTACCTTTCAAGACCCTCCTAGGCAACTGAAGCAACGGGATGACTTTCTTTGCTTTTTAACAGACTGGCTACAATATTTACTGACCCTAGAATTACCCATTTGGAAATGGTTAGGGATTAAAAATTCTGCAGGCCGAGGGATTCTTGGTTTCTAATTGCTAATGTTTGAAGTCAATTTGATTCCTCGGAAATTTGTTCAGCCTGATGAAAGCAAAACTTAAAACTCCCCTCAGGGCGCGAGGTGTAAGATCCTTGGGTTCCATTTGCTTTTTGATTTGTTGTTTTTGGGGGGTCTGATTGTTTGGGAGGGGATGCCTTTTACGAAGGCTTCCTCGGTTACCCCAGAAGCCCCACATTTCTCCAGGCAGTAATTAGAGCTAAGAAGGGCATCCACCCTCCCTCAGGATTCTGGACTCCACGATTTCCAAGGCTCTGCGGCAATCCCGGGCGCGCGCAGCCCCACGGCTCCGCCGGCCTCGATCCGAGCTCCGGGAGCCACAGCAGGAGCGCCGGGGCGGGCGCACCGAGGCCGGGCAGCGGCGCCTCCCGGGACCCAGCCGTCCCCGCCCCTCGGCGCCATCGAGGCCGGGGCGAGGGGCCTCGCGCGGACAGACGCGGCCACGGCCCACCTCTGACTTCTGAAGGTCCCCAAAACTGCCCTGTTTTCCCAGGGATGGGTTCACAGGAAAGGACACAACCCCAGTTCCTTCCCCGGCGAAATGTCATCGCAAATATTTCAAGCGGGAGGGGGGGGCGGGGGGGGAAATGGAAGTTTTTCAGAGTGTGCAGGGAAGGCTGAGGAGAGGGAGCCACCGGGAAGGGAAGGGGCTTTCCGAGCCCCAGTCTGAGGCTTTACCCGTACGTCGTGGCGGTGGGACGCGAGAGAGGGCAGCGGTGATGGGATTAAGGAAATCCGCTCACCCAATTGAGAAATCGGCGTTAAAACGACAAAGCTCAGACTAGGTATATAATAGCTGCCCTAATGATTTCCTTTCAAAAGGAATTCTACTGTGGTACACGGTTTCTTTTTGTTTTGTTTTTTGTTTTATAAAGTGTGGGGAGGCTTTTTGGAAACAGCTCATTTGCACCTTGGCAAATATACTGTAGAAAATATAAAATAAAACAGGGGGAAATTTTTACATATATTTCCTATGTTCCTGAATTTATTTCCCCAGATGGCAATGGTTCTTTCCTTATTTCTATAAACCATAATTATCAAGCATATTTCTCTTAGTTTTTCCATTTACTTTCTACTCAGGAAAAAAATACAAAATTACTCTTCAAAATTAAAAGTGGTATTCTGTCTATCCAAAATAAAGATGATATTATTCACAAAATTAAATGCCTAATTTAGTTAGAAAAATTCCCATTGTCCCTGTTCCTTTAAATTGCATTTGAACAGTCTCATTTTCTGGTGTTTTTCTCTTACAATTTGGTTAAAGTCATCATTTGGTCTAAGAGTTAAATGAAAACACTCAATATCTAGAAGTTTCAAGTCTGAGCTTCTCTAGAACTTTCAAATGAAATCAAAAGTTGACAAAAGTTTTGACTTCCCAAATTTTGGGTGTTCCTAATTTGTTAAAATGGCTACACACACACACACACACACACACACACACACACACACGTGCGGGGACGCCAGTGCATGCAGGACCCCCCCTCCAAGGTGGTTTCTTTTCCTCAAAATATTATCTTTACCCCATTCAAAACTGTTTTGTAGTTTGCTGTGGGTATAGCATTCTTGTGGTGATATGGTGTTCACACACATAAATTTGTGTATAAATACATATATTTGTGTGTATAGTTTTCATGCACTTATCTATAAAGAACAAAACTATATACCGGCTACTTTTTAAAGATATGGAATAAAGCAGTGATTGCAAGGCCTGTTTTCACTTATGGTATCAAAAGCTCATCACCAGTTTGTAGTCAGCAAATATCCTGGCTCTAAGTAAAGCCATTAATGGTACTGAATAAATGTTGATTAGTCCTCACCAATTTGCTTAAATTCCCCACCTCTTCAAATTTCACAGCAGGTCCTCCCTACCAAGTCTCATTTTCCACCCTGATACTTAGAGGAAGGGCCTCACTTAAATTAACTAATGATTATCCCTCCCCAAAGAAGTGTAAATGGACCTTGATTTATAAATTTGCTAATTGCTCTTTCCAGTGCACACCCCAGAGTATCTCAATCACGCAACATATAAAATCCCAGGCTTACTAGAACCCAGAAAAAGCAAAGCAAAAATAAACCACATGGATGAAGGACAGAAGGGAAAGAGATTCCACATTCCACCAGTTCTCTGTTTTCCCTTTCTTTTATGAAAAGTATTCCAAAAGGTCAAAAATTAAACCTCAGATGGGAAAATCTCTTATTCTCTATTGAACAATTTACTCTTTCAAGCAATAACCAGCTATATAGTTTCTAAATAATCATC
The DNA here is from genome assembly GCA_007922755.1 of Pedetes capensis. Classification (NCBI taxonomy): domain Eukaryota; kingdom Metazoa; phylum Chordata; class Mammalia; order Rodentia; family Pedetidae; genus Pedetes; species Pedetes capensis. The sequence continues at coordinate 15,447 of VMDO01003269.1, forward strand.
AGATGGATTTCTGCATTTGCAGAAAGGAGAAAAGAAAGTGATATGCCAATCCACCCTTTATCCCCATGGAATTTGCACAGGTCAACCTTTCCTTTCCTTTTTTTAAATATTATTATTATTATTATTAAATCTGAAACCCCCTCCACTCACACATTTAAGAAACTCACTCACACATTTAAGAAGTAACCTTTCCTTCTAAGAATCAAAATTCTACCAAGAGAGATTTATCATGACCTCAGCAGTTCTCTTATCTTATTAATATTACAAAATTTGCCAGAAGAATGACTGTGATGAATCTAGAATATTCCACTCTTTAATAATGGTAATGAATGCCCTAGGAGAAGCTTGGATGAACATAATATTTAGGTCTTCTGGTCCAGAATGGATTTGTCTTTCTCTACTTCTGGCTAGATATATAGGATTGATGATGAGAGACAGCTGCCATTAAATTCATATCTACACATGCAAAGAAGTTGTATAGAAAAATGGGGAGCCCAAATCACTAATACCCAATGTTTTTAGTTTGAGCCCCCACAGTAGCATTTCACATCATTCTTCACTCACTCCTCACATGTTGTGGTGATTAAAGATATTTTAAACTTATGTTCTTTCATAATTAATTTTTATACCACTTGAAGTAATTGGTACGAGGATGCGAGAGTGTCGGGGAAAACAGCAAAGGATCTTTGTCAATATAATTTCAGTCCAAACTCCTCTTTAAGAAATTTACTTCTTCCTCCCTGCATAAACATCACCCCCTGAACTTTTCTATCTGAGAATTTCACCTATAAAATCAGCAAATCCAAAGTGGCCAGCTGGCAGCCCCGATGGCAATGCTCAATAAGTAGCATCGGGTGGAGTATGGTAGACTCAAAATTCAGAATTGCAGCGCCCCAAGGCTGATCGCTGCGATATTCCTAGGAAAGCCTCTGTCACCTATTCCATGCTCCCGGAGGAAGGAGTGGTCTCCAAGGAGGAGGGAGAAGTTGTTGGCAGAGGCTGGTTGAGAGGTGCCCCTGATCCTAGTGGCAGGGAGGATAGGGTTTGTCGTCCCTGAGCCTATCGTGCTAGCTTCAGAAGCTTGAGGACTGGGGTGACCTTCGAAGGTGCAAACCACAGCACACTCCACCTTCCTCCCCATTATAGCCCAGCTCTGGGCATCTAAGTTTTCCCCATTCCCTGTCCCACCCCCACCCCCGCCTTGAGCAGTTTACTGTTGTCATTTCTTTGAAAAAGAGCGGCTTAAAATTACTTCCTCTTTCCTATTGGCTTCTTTTTGTGCTGTAGTTTGGTGTAAAAAGTCTCCAGAACCTGCTCCCACTGCCCAGGAGCCACTGCGGTGCGCTCTACCAGGTCCGAGCAACCACAGCAAGTCACTTTAGCCATCGTCGGACTCAAACTCAAAAAATGCTCTTGGCATTTATCCGGCAGCAAACAATCAGCCTCTCTTTTGGATGCCAAATTCAGTCCCTACCACCTCCTCGCTTCTTTTTCACCCAAGTCTCTCACCCAAGGGGCGGCCTCTGCAGAAGGCAATTTTGACCTGACAGGCGGGAGCCTTGCAAAGTCCAACCGACCTCGCGCTTGGCTTATCTGTGGGCAAGGGCCACACACTCTGTAGGCCCGCAGGGATGTCAGGGGCGGTGCGCGCAACACGGGTAAAATGGAGGGACTCCTTGCCTCGACCTCCGCCTCAGGCAAACTCCTGGGCCTATTGCCTACCGTGCCTCACACTTTGTCCTTGCAGTCCGAGCGCTGGCCTGTGTCCTGCCTGGTGCTTGCGCCGCCCAAACATGTTCTCCACTGGCTTCCCACTCTGTTACTTAAATGGCAGCAAAAAGTCACTTCCTCCGTTTCACCTTGTTTCCCTTTTGGGAGTGGGGTAGGTAAAGAGGTAATGTCAGGATTAAAATCTCAGAGTTTTACTCTGAGCAAACAATGAAGTGACAGATGAATTTATGTGAGCGGTTGATCTCCGTAACTCAGAAGAAAATGCCTTTGGGGCAGCCAAGGTTTCTGCATTAACTTCTCTTGTCTCGTTTCACTAGGTTTTGGAGGGATTGGGGGCATGCAAAAAGGCCAGAGCCCGCGCGTGTGCAAGCGTGTGTGGAGTGCCCATGTACCTATGTGTCCTTGAGTGTGCCTGCCTATGTATGCCCACCCGCGTGAGCTGCCACCTCCCTGTGCCTCCAGAGAGCGTTGGCTGCTAGGCTCGGGCCTGCAGGCTCAGAAGAGGGAAATCCCTCCGCAGAAGGTTTGAATTATTTCGCTCCGCGGGAGACCCAGCTTCGGCCGCACTCTGCTAAGGATTCTGTCGGGAAAAGCCCAAGCCAGAGCAGAGGAAGCCCGGTGGAGCTGGGGATGGGCGCCGCCGCGAGCCGGAAATATACTTTCAAGGCCGGAGCCGCTGCAGCTGTTCCAGCCGATCCTGGCTTGAAAGTTTCTTCTGTTGCTGCTTTCGCGAGGCGAAGGGAAGGGAAGTAGGCTCGAGAGCCGAACTTCTGGAAAAACGGTTCTTAAGATCCTCTCTAACTTGTGGCGGCTGAGTCCTAGCGGCTTCTCCAAAAGACAGCGAATATGCGCACAGGGATGATAGTGAGATGCCCCGCGGGCCTCAGGTTTTTCCAAGCCACCAAACTAGGTGGAAACTTTTGAAATACATACTGCGTCCTCTGACGGGTGAGTTGCCTATAGCACTCAGGCTGGGCTGGTCCTCCGCTGCCCCGGGTTGGTGCCCCAGGCTGCGGATGCTCAGGCGCCAACTAAAGCCAGCTCTATTCCGGCACGGAAAGAAAAAAAATGGGCTATGAATGAGCAAAAGGCCGCGTGTTTTAATTAAAAGTTTGAATTAAAGGGAAGCGTTACAATTTGAGCTTTGAGTTGTCTGGGGTTTCAGTGCGAACTGAAAACTGCGGTATCAGTCTGAGGAAATGGTGAAAATGATACAGTTGCACCAGGAAGTATCTATAGCGAGCGCGCGCGCGCGTGTGTGTGTTTAATCCTTCCTCAGCCCTGTGGCAATTTTGTTTTCATTTTTGTTTCTCCACATACACCCTGTTCCTGTCTTGTTATTGGCCTAAGGCCGGCAGGCCACGCAGCAACCACTCGGCAGTAACCGAGAGAAGAGATTGAACAGAATTGTGAGGACCAACCGAGCAGAGACGCTGTCCTGGACAGGATGGGTTGCCTGCTGTACTTGCCAATACACATGTCTTCTAAAATGGCCCAGTGCGTGTCCGTTAGGGTGCTATATTAGAAGAGAAAAGAAAGGCCTAAAAAGAATCCTAACTCCTGGCCACAAATTCTGCTACCTCTGGGTCCAGAGCCACAGTTCCCTCTTCCAGGCTCTGTTGTCCAGACAGCCGTTTCTCTATTCCACAGCGCCCTTTTACAGAAAAGTGTTTTCTCCATCCTATGGTCCAGATCCTAATAAAGCTTTAGTCATTGCCTGGGTTCCAACTTAGGGATCCTTTCTGCCCATGTCCAGGCCTGGCCAGGCCTATAGCCCGCTCTCCGGAAGGACCACAAATGCCCTCAGAGGCTTTGGTTTCTTCTTCCTCTTGGAATCTTGGCCATAATTATATTTCATTTTCTTGAATCCAAATACCGATCTTTTGGTTTTTAAATAAGTGATAAAGTAACAGGACGGACCAGGTAAACTGTTACATCAAGTTAGGTCTTCCACCCCATCCCCATGCCCCAAGAGCTAGTGAACAGAATTTTGGAGACCAGCTCCTCCTATTCATGTCCCTTGAATGGTCTCTGCCCAGATCCCCTCACTTTTCTCTCCTCATTTCCAGCTGAGAAGAGCAGTGGAAAGAGAAAACTGTGAGATGAGTCCCTGATCTTGCCCCCACATGTTGGCCCTATTGAACACAGGCCCCCAGACAGACTTGTTAGCGATCCAGTGCCTCCCAAGAGAAAAATCCCCTTGGGCAGGGTGAAGGCCTTGCACAATTAAATAACTTCTGCCTTTTCTAATATCAGAAAAATAAAGGAACCTCGTAAATCACCAATTGTCAAACGGCCTGCAAGAACTTACACTAACTGTGTGAAGGTCCTGGTGAGACTTTGACAATAGATAAATTGGGTAAGGAAACAGAGTCTGGCCAAAGAAGGGAAATACATTAGCCACTCGTTCCTCCTTGGATTGCCCACACAGGGGTCTGCGTGGACCTGCCCCCGCATCCAAACAGAGGAAGACTTGGACGGATGAAATAAATCTCCTTTTAATTTTCTTTTCATCGACTAATAAAAATAATTCCCCAGCACTAAACCCAAATTCCGTAACAGGCCACAAGAACACGGAGAATTCATAAAACCCTGTCTCTGTAGGTCACTCACTAATCGCGTTATTATTAGCCTCAGGAGCATGGAAATTGAACTGTCACTGCCTAAAGAGAAAATGTAAGCGACAGCTGTCCCTCCTCGGATTTGGCCAGCTTTCCGGCTGGGATCCCCAAGCTCCTGAACTCCAGGCTGCTCCCACCCCTGTGCTGGCCGCCGCCCATGGTCCCCATCTTGCCAGAACCATAGACCCGGGTCTACTCCAGTCCTGGCTGGTCAGTAGGAGCACCTCCAGCATAGTTTTTAGAATTTTAGGCTGGAAATTTTCTGAAGCCGCTAAACTAATCTGTGAGATTTGTGCTTGTGTGCCTGCGCACAAGTTTCTTCTGACAACAGCTGTTTCCCCGGGCTGTTTTGCAGTTGAAATCTTGGCAGTTAAAACCTAAAGTTGTTTTTCCCACTCCTAGGGTTCTGCTAAAATACAGGCAGCGACATTCGCCCTGCGCTCTACGTGTCCTGTGCACATTATATGCACAGAACATGCATAGATTAGAGATACAAATCGACTCCCCGCCCCCCATAGAGACGTGGGCCCTGGAGAGTGACACGGGGCGCAGGGTGAGGGGTCTAATATCCATTCCTGTGTCCAACGGGATAGAAACATAATTACACTTCACTGTCAAAAGGTTAGTTGGGACAGGGACGAGGACTGAAATTGAAGACTAGATGAGACAAACTGGGTATTCCTAAGAGTGAAGCATCGGTCCAACAACGTCGCGCCAGTCCTCCTGAGATCTCTGAAGTAAGTCCCGGCTCCTCTTGGCTCTTTCCGTTGCCTTCGACCGCGCTCCTCCTAACCCAGGGGCCTGCAGCCCTTCAGCTTGGGCACCCCAAACGTTGCTCTCTGCTCCAAGAAGACAAGGGAATCCGCGTAAGTAGGCCTCCTTCCTCAAGGCTAGCGACGGAAATGCAAGGCTCAGGCCAGACCCCCAAATTGGTTCTGGCAAATTCAGGGAGGCTCAAGGTATTTTCGCATTAAGAAAAAGAAACTCGTGCTGGAGCAAGGCAGGGCATCGGCGGCGGGGCCTCCCTGCTCACCCGTGGACACTGTATGGCCTCCCTCTCCGCCCGCTCCCCTCAGTCCGACTGACTCACTTACCCGGGTGGGGCTCCAGGCTGTGTGTCGCCGCGTCCTCTGCGTCTCCGAGTGGGCCTGCAGGACTCAGCGCCTCCATGGACAGGTCCAGCCCCTTCTCCTCCCAGTCTCGCAGTTTCCGCTTTTTATTTGAGCCGATCAAGGCTTCAACGGAGAAGGCATGTGCTCGCGAGCTCAGGGCGACTGCAGATCTTCTCCTTTCACTCATTTTAGCCGCTCGCAACCCGGACCCCGCGCGCCCCCGCTACTGAGGGAGAAGCCCGCGCCCTCACGCTCCGAGCGCCCGCCGGGCCAGGCCCGGGAGAGGCGGCGGCGCGGCGACGGAGGCTGGGGCGGCGGCTCTGCGGGTGCTCGGCACCCTCCCACTGTGTCCTTCCCCGCCCTCCGCCACCAGAACGGACCGGCGCCCCTAGCTGCCCCAGCCTCTAGGAATGAGCGCCCGGAACGCCGCCCGCTCGCAGCACGAGCGCCGGAGTCCGGCTTCCCTCCCACCCCGCCGGGCGCTCACAGGCTTTGCCGACTATACTTCATCTTTTTTTTTTTTTTTTCCCCTCCCTCCTTCACGCTCTCTCTCCTCCCTCTCCTTTTTTCTCCTCCCTCTCCCTCTTCCCCTCTCGGTCTTCCCGTCCTTCCTATGAACTAAACTTCTGGGAAACTTTTTTCCCCTAAATTCCTCCCTTCCCGAGGAACAGGGGGCAGGCTGTGCGCTCCCGTCCGAGGGGCGAGGGAGAGGGAGGGGGGAGGAAGAAAAAGACTGAGGGGGGAAAAAGCCAGCCCCCGACCAATGGCAAGAAAGGAACAGGAGAAACCCTGAGAGCGCGGGCCAATGAGAATAAGGGAGAGACTGAGGCTCGGGCCAAGGCTACGCGCTGGTCGTCCCCCGTTACTCTTGGGCCGACTTTAACCCCTGGCTTCCCGGTCCCCCTTGCGTTACTCGAGGAGGGAGAGAGGGGAGCTGAAAGTGGAAATCTGATCTGATCCCTTACAGACTCCTGCAAATCCTAAATCGGTACGTTTTCCTCCCAAGTAGGCTCGGTCTCATAGACACTACAAGCCCAGAATGATTTTAGTGGCAGATCTGGAACTTTGGGGCTCTTACAAAATGTCAACCTGTCCTAAAACAGCCAGGATGATTCTGATAATTGCACCTCTGCCTCCAGAAACTTTTAGAGTTGCTGGCTCTGCTGCAATTTCGCTACACAAGTGCCCACTACGTTCCTGTTGGATGTTTTCTAAGCAACTCTGTTCGAGGCAAAATGAAACAAGCAAAAAATCCCTGTTACTGCCCAGGTTCTTGTAACTGAAAATCCAAAAACTGTTTCCTCCTTCCTGCTCTACCTGGTGAAGGAGACACCCGCGGCCTGAGAGCCAGAGGCGAGCGGTACCGAGTTTGGTTTACCGCTCCCTCTGCATTAATATCCCGGCTAGGCCTGCACAACACAAATATTCTCTTTCCCTGCAGCAGAGACACTGGCCTGCGCTTCGCCTATCCCGGGCTTTTATTCCAGAGAACCCACACAGGAGTGGCAGGCAAGGGCAGCAAGGAACTTTGATAGCTAAGAAGGAGCTTTTTCAAATTTTCCTTCAAATCTCTAAATCTCTTCACCTGGAGAGCCTGGCTCCGATCTCTTGGTGATCACCAACCTCTGCCCGCACACCCGCTTTTTTTAATCCTGCAGGACAGTGCATTCATCGAGGATATCTAAGAAACTTAAAATCCAACACTCCTGCACATTCTTATTTCCCACACATCCTCCCAAGTTATTCCACTGGTTGCCGGTGGCGGAAGACCCCCAGCGCAGTCCTCTGCGGAGCAAGCTCAGACGGGCCGCGAAGTTGGTGCAGCCAAGCTGGGAAAATGTCTTGGATTTCTCGGGCATATGCCTAGACAGCCTTCTTTCCCTGTCAGAATGTCCCGGTGGAAATCGCAGTTTGGTCTTTGCCGGGGCAAGCAAAAAATTCTCACCGACAGCCACGTCTTCAGCTTGGTCTGAACCCTTAAGTTTGGGCCATGGGGGAGTCCACAACGTGTTAGAAGCCCCAGAAAACCAGCACTGGCCAGTCCTTTAACTTTGAGGGAAGGCCAGCGTGTCAGGCCTCTGAAACAGCGTTCCCCTCCAACTGCCCAAGGGCCCAGGGAAATTTAGTCCTTGTCATTGTGATTGAAAGAGCCATGGGGCTGGAAGCAACAACTGAGTGTCCAGAAAGTGACCTAGCCCCTTTGAGGGAGAGCAAAAAGGCCACTTGAGGATTTCCATCAAACTGAGCTCCAAGGACAAGAGGGAGTTGGCGGCACAGGAAATGCGCAAAGAATGATGGAAAGGCGCTGGTTGAATGTAATTCAGTCAGGCCTGACCTCCCTGCCTTGCCTTCCCCTAGTTATTCACTTGTGCTTGAGGTCCCCAGGAAGCACATAGGAAAGAACTGGGTGGGAAGGTGGGGGGAACTGGAGGCTCCTCAGCGCAGGGATTCCTACCACTCTGCCGGCAAACTCTGGGAACCCAGATAGCAAGGCGCCTTTGTCACCACTCAGCATTGCTTGCAGGAGCTTTGGATAAAAGAGACCACTACTGGGCTTCAGCAAAAATATTAGAGACAAGGCAGTCCAGGAGCCTGCAATTCCCTTTAGACAGCTTAGGCCTCACTCTGTGCCCCTGATCCCCTGTCACCTGTCAGACCCCTGTGGTTGGAACCTGCCTGGACTGAGCCTGATGGGAAAGCTATGCGACTAGCCTCCAGACGTTTTCAGTTCTTTCTTCCACTTCCATTGCCTGTATCTCCCATCTCTCTCTGGCAGTTTCTTGCCTTCTGTTCTCTCTCAGGCCTGGTTTGGAATGAAAAGTGGATACAGCATATGCCACACACCCTCCCTGAGCCCACATCAGTTTAAAAAAAAAAAAAGACATTTTGCATTTTGGATTTTGGTTACCCACCAACTGAAATGCAAGTCCAGAGGCCTGAACCACATATAGGTGTCCGTGATCAAAATGTCCCAGAGACAATGAGGAAGGGAAGTGACCTCAACAGCATTTATCTGCACCCCACCCCAAAGCATATGCTCAGCAAAGTTTGCAAGAGAGTTCTTAATCCTGCCCCTCCTTCAGGTTGCTCCAACCCCATCTCATGTACACACATATCCTAGAAATAACGTTAGGCCACTAAAACAAATCTGACCCAAGTGAAGATAAGATGATTTGGAACAGTCATGAAAATAGGTTTTGCCCTAGGTAAGTAGGAGGGGCAATGCAATTTTCTGACTCTGTAGGAGTTAATCCCAGGGGTACACACTCCTTATGATGTGATTCTGTCCTGATGGGGAGGAAGGTCTGGAGAAAGATTAAGCAAGATGGTTTAATAGATGTGAGTTAAGTGTATAATATTATGAAGTCAAGGGGAATGGAAAGGGGAGGGTTGTCGAGATTAAACATAAGAATATAGAAGTGTGGTATGCATTTTCATTCTATTGATAACTGATGAACCATGCTGGCTTTGTCAGGATATAGACTGTTTACTCAAAGGGCTTCCAAAAATATCCTGTCCCTACCCTACTTTCTTTTTCTTTTTACCTTTAGGGGTGAGTGTGTTTCCCAGTATGAAGCTAACACCCTAGGCACAATTTCCCAGCTAGAGGCTCCACCTGGTGCCCTGGGTAGATCCTACAGGTGATTAATTCATTTGAAATCTTACTCCAGCCTGAAGGTGACTGACAAGGACCAAACCCTGAAAACCCCCACAGAGGAAAGGGAGGCGGTAAACCCTTGGAAAGTCAGAGGAGATTCTCTGGGTATCAGTCACCACCTGCAGGGACATATGGGGAAGTAGAGGCCCAGGCTTAGTCTTGGAAGGAGGAAAGCCAGGAACACAGTGACTGCTCACCTATCACTGGCTGTACCCACATATTCTGATTTTTCAAAGGCAAAAGCAGAATTCTGCAGCATCAAGACAAGTGTCACAAACACAAAGAGGCGTTCCCAGATACGGAGCCCCCACAGCCTCCACATACCAGTCTTTCACTCTCATTACCCCATACCAAATATCACTTTAAATCCCACCACTGCTAATGCCTCAGTACTAAGGTGACCCACCAGCCGGCTTTGATTGTGGAGTTCTGAGTGGGTAATTGAAAACAAAGTTAAAAATAGTTGGTCAGCAGGACATGTTAGGCTGCCCCTAAACACATGGGCAGGACACCCTGTGAGGGAGAGGGAATTATAATGAATTCAGCCATCAAGGTAGATATAAAACATTATGAGGCGACTATGGGGTGGGAAGAAACCATAGAAAATCTACGCTGAGGTGGAGCCTACAGACCAGGCCTTCTTCAGCCCCAAATTGTGTAATCTTAGGCAAGTCTAGTAATGGGCCAGGTTCTCAGTTTCTCTGTCCTCAGAGTGACAGAGTCTAAATGATTTACAACTAAGGAAAGGAGGAGGCAGAGGAGGGGAAAGAAGAGGAGGAGGAGGAGGGTAAGGAGGAGGAGGCAGAGGGGGAGGAGGAGAAACACCTACAAGATATGGGCGCGGGGGTGACTGGACAGGCCCGTGGTTTTATTGTGGCTGGGACAGAATCTTCTGGGAATGTGAAGCCAACATCATCACTTTTCACTTCTGTTCCCCAACTGGCATTCCAAAGCAAAAACAAGAGTGTGGAATGGGGGCAGCATAAGTGGCCGGGACTCCTAGGGTGCAGTGGGAGGTTGCAGATTTCGGAAACGCCAGCTCAAAGCCAGCTCCTCGGATACAGCCTCTCTAGTCGCCCGGTTGGGAGACGTCGTTTGTAGTTGACTATTCAATCACTGCCCTCACACTTTTCAAAAACAAAAGTAGGTGAGGGCAAAAGGTCTTTAATGATGTTTTGTTTTGTTTTGTTTTGGCGAAATAAAATCTTCTACTTTTATTTTAAACCAGCAGCGTGCCCACCTCTCGGTCCTTCCAGATGTTTGCAATAAAATCGCAGGTTTTGCCTTTGGGACTGGAAATAAAATTTAACGGCCTTCACCCTGTAATTATTCTCTTAGCTCGCCCTTCATAAATTTATCTGCTTTCTATCGGCGTTGGGGCAAGAGGCTAGCAAAAGGAGGGAAAGCCCCGATTTTATATTTGTGACTATATAAAAACGCCACCCGGTTTCCTCGCCTTTGGCTGCCGCAGTGTGGCCGTGAAGGCCCGGCCCGGCGGGCGGCAACATTGCACTATTGTTCGCCGCCTTCAGTCTGCTCTGGCACAAGGCTTCCTCCACAAAGGCAGCCTTGTGTGGCCGAGCACGGAGTGGCCTCGCCCTAGAGGCGAGGAAATCCTGTTACCCCAGGCCCAGCTCCTCTCTCTCTACGCTTCTGGCGCAAGGCGGTAGCCCGACCTTGGCCTTCAATGTGCACCAATCGTTCGGGGAGCCATCCTTACTGCTGCCAGCCTACGCAGGAAGCGAAACTTCTAGACCTAGCTGAACCCATTGACCGCGAGGGAGGAACCTTCCTCAGGACTCCAAGACGTTCCAAGAACTGCAGGTCTGGGACTTGAGATGAGGGGCTTCCTGGGAGTGCCTCCAGCCCCTCTCCTTCGCCGTGTTTGCTCTGGGCTAGAAGGTAACACTCCTCATTCTCAGGAGCTTAGGGTTGTTTGGCAACCCCAGAGAACTTAGGCAAAGTCAGTGGGTTTGGGGGCCACCAGTGAGCACCCCAAAATAAATGTTGTGTACATGAGCAACTACCCTGTGCTTGCATAGGAAGCCTCAAAGCACAAGGCCCTTGCATATATCATGCCAGACTATGCAAAGTCATGTGTTTATCTATTTTGCAACATACACGCACTTAATACACCAACATCCCTGTGCCCATCTATGTTCCTTTATAGATCAGAACATATGAGCTCACACAGCACATACTTGGATACACAGTGTCACACACAGGCTTATGGGGAAACATCCTGGTCTCACATCCAGTTACCCCCTCAAGTCCGCAGAAATCCAACATGATGTCTGTTCCATCTCTTGACCTCAAACCTCAGCTCTCCAGCGCCCTCCCTGTTTTCCTTGAAGTTTAGCTCATGGAGCTGTCCTGTAACCCCCTTTCCTTCATTGCACAGAGCTACTTTCATGGTCAAGGTCTAAGATCCAGAAGAGGGAAAATAAGGAGTGCCTTGCCTCAAGCACTCACCCCTTGGAAGAGCCTCTCAGTGCCTGGGAAAGACCGGGGCTTCTAGCAAGTCCTGGGAGACCCAGTAGGGACTGGCAGACAGGACAAGGAGACAAGGTAGGACAAAGTGGGAGTAGCAGGGCTTTGTTTTGTTTTGTTTTTAATCTCCTGCAGCACCTTCCTCCCCTGAGATAGCAGGCCAGCAAGCCAAATCCTGGTTACCAGACAAATTTTAGGCAGAGAATTCTTTAGGGTTCTTTCGAGTCCCAGGACTCCAACCCTTTCAGGTTCAACTCCTAAATATGACACCATCTCCTCTTTTCTGCTGGTTTTGCAGGTGCTTGGCTAAACAAAGAGTTCTTTTTTTTTTATGAGGAGGAGGAAGAATTATCTAAAATGTACCTAAAATTTGTTAGGAACAGAGGTGAAGAAGTGCCAGACCCTGCAGTCTAATTCTGTAGCAACCTTGGGACATAAAACCAATGTCCCATATTTCTGTGCGTGTTGGTGCAGGGAGAGGCTGCTGGGGATCATGGAAGTGAGACAAGAGAGAAGGGCACCTAGGGGCACAAGGACCAACAGCTAACCTCCAATTTGAGACACTAGGGTCTTGATGTAATAATGATTTCTTTTTTCTGCCAGAAATGGTTGGATTTCATTTTTCAACAATAATACAGCCACTTAGGAGAAAAAGGTCCTCAGCAGAACTGTGGGAGCCAAGCCCCAGGGACATCCTCTATGAGGGCTGACGGGTATATTTTTATAGTCCTTGTGATCACTCTTTCTCTCTTCACCAGTGGAGAATGAACTATTATTCAAAGGAGTGGAAAACAACTCTCCACACTAGACAACTGTGTACCTCAAGGAGGAGCTGGGTAATTAGAGCCTCCGGCGTGCCAAGGTCAGGGTAGCTAGAATGGCTGGACTTGTTCTTGCTTTGTTCTTGGATTCAGGTGGGAATGGGAAAGCTGGCAGTGGTGTGACCAAGGTCATGGGAAACTTGTCTTTGGTTTTGGCCCAGAATCCATGAGCTTCCTTTTAGACCCAAAACCAAATCGGAAGAAGTGGGAAAGAAGCCAGAATTCTTGGGTGATAAACATAGCACCCTCAGTGATACAGAAGCTGGCCTGAGAAAGAAGATTACCAACACCAAAAGTCTGGTTATGATGTTCTTCTATAACCAGACCCAACCTTTCAGAGCAAAGACACCCCTGTGGGTGTCTATGGTGAGGCAGATATTTGGAGAGGCCTTGGACTTCCTGCTGAGATGGAGCAAAGCAGTCCCATCACTGATTAACACTCAAATTGCCCCGACAAGGCTTTGCACTGTGGCCCACAGCCAAGTACCCCAGAAAGCCAGAAGTGAGGAAAGTCATCTACCACACTAGGAAAATCGACTGATTCACATATTTTCTGAGGACTTCACATGACAGACAACAAATGCAGGTGAATGAAGACATTCTCAGAATGGAACAATCCGTGAATGAATTCATGTTCTAATTCCCAATGGTGACTGCCACCCCAGGGAGCTAGGAGGATGGAGGACTCAGAGAGGCAAGGGCTAATGATAATAAGGTGGGCTGGAACCACATTAACACCCTTGGCAGCCTTCACCATTGGAAACGAGAAATTCTGACCCAGCTCTGAAAACATAAGAAGGCAATGATAATCCACAGCCCATACCTTCCAAAAGCAGAAAGAAAGAATTAAGAATCTATTTTTGCAGGCTTTCTCTCTTACCACTGGGACTTATTCTGTATGTCTTCTCTTTCTGGTCTGCATCACTTATGAAGAGCTAATATTTATTGAGGCTTTTACTCTGTGCCAGGCCCTGTGCTAAGTGCTTTACATGGGCTAATTTACTCCACCCACTTGAAGTTCTAGAGCCAAGAACTAGTATTACCAGCCTCATTTACACACGGGAAAACTGTGAGGTACAAAGGAGTTATGTAACCTGGCAAGGATCTAACAGCTTTTAGTGCAGCTAATCTGGCTCCAGATCCAGAATTCTTAACCCTTATTCCTCCAGCCTCTCTCCATTTGTGTGTACTTAATGTACACACCTAAGTTCTCTCTGGCTACAGGAGACCCAGGCAAAGTTGTGGGGGAATGGGAGGCACTGTTGGAATTGTCTTCTACAGGCTGAGAAATGCCTGCCTCCTTATCAAATATACACAGGAGGCTATCCCAGTTTGAGCGTAGCATCCTTGTGAACAAGAAGATAATGGCACAGGGGCTCATATCACCTCTTTAACCTGGGTAAGGCTCAACTGAGTGCTCCCTGAGCGGATTTCACCACACCAGCCACAGCTGTTGCTTCCCAGAAGGGAACTTGAAGCAGTCACTTCAGGCTGCGCTCTGTGAAGGGAGTTCATTCAGCCAAGCTCTCCTTTGGCTCACTGAGCTCCTGGCCTTCCCTGGTAGTGCCCAGTGGGAGTGGGCTGCTTCACTTTAGAAAGGCCCCTTTCCATGGCTCAATCCCAAAGCCATCTATTCTCTGAAGGCTCCTGACCCCAACCTTACCACCAGCAATCTCTTGGCTGCTGATCGGATCCTACACGCAGTTGGGTTGACGAAAGCTATTGGAAAACAATGGGAAGTTTTTGCAGCCTCCTGGTTCAGCATCTGCCTATCTGCACTGTGGTGCTCAGTATCCAGTGCCTGGCCGGCCAGCTGAGCCCTCAGATTGGGAGCTTTATTTATGTATTTACTTATTTACTTATTTATGTACTTGTGCCCAGGGCCTCACACAAACTTTTCAAGTGCTCTGCTGCTGAGTTGCACCTTCAGCCCAGCTTCCTCCCACCCCCGTACTGGGGGTTGAGCCCAGGGCCTCCCTCTTGCATGCTCTGCAAGTGCTGGACCACTGAGCTGCACCCCCGGCCTATTTTTTAACTTTTTGAGACAGGGTCTCGCTTAGTTACACAGACTGCCTATGGTCCCAAACTTGCTATCCTCCTGCCTCTGCCTCCTGAGCCGCTGGGATTACAGTCATGTGCCACTGCGCCCTGCGCTCCCAGCTCATTTTTCAACTTGAGACAGTCTCACTAAGTTATAAAGGCTGCCGCTGGCCTCCAACCTGAGACCCTCCTCCCAAATTGCTAGGATTACAGGCATGAGCTACTCAGCCAGATTGGGAGCTTCTTGAGGTCTAGTGTGTTAATCCAGTTCTGGGTCTATGAACATAGCTCCAGGGCTACGAGTAAGATGCCTCACTATCTTTGGTGGGCCTTCACATGCTCCCAAACTGAGTTCCCCTCCAGCTTTCTGGCTCTGATAAATACTCACAAGCTCACAGGGCTGAAGGGGGTCAAGGTGGCTCCGTATATTTTAACCACCATCCCTACTGCTCAGATCCCCTTGAAATGCAGACAAAGAATGAGTCTGGAAGTTCTGAGCACTTGTTGGTACCAGTCATTTATTTCTGAGCAACTGAAGCCTCTGATATCAGATTCTTTGTGGAAGAGGAGAGGAGACACAGAGAGAAAACCCCCAGATCCTTAGGCCTAAGGGTATGGAAGCGAACTCTGGAGCTCCAAAGAAGAACCTTGGTTTGAGAGAGAAAGCTTTTGGTTTAATTTGGTGGGAATAGGGAGCAAAGTGGAGGCCAAGATTCCAAGGAGGGCTTCCATGAAGCCACAGATCAGCCCTGGGAAATCTGTCTGGGCGGAAAATACAGTCTCCCTACCCCTCAAAGAGCGCACCTCAGCTTTGGATGCTGTGAAGACATTCTCTGCCTTCTTGCTCGCATTCCCAGGCTGCTTTAGTTAGGGGGATGACTTTATGTTTCTGTGTCCCGATGGCTGCAGCGTCCTGACCTCTCAGAGGCCACAGGCCTGGTTCTTCTCCCACCCCCCAACTCCACCCTCAACCCTGCCCTCAACTCCATCCCCAACAAAGGCTGGACTGGGGAACCACTGTGGGGGAAAACTGTGGGCCAAACGAAGTCAGCCCCGGGGACTGTCTGGTCCCTGTCTCCAACCAACCGCTGCCTACTGAGTCCAGTAAGAGAGGAAAGAGGTGAAATGCAAGAAAACTTCGCATCTTTCTTTTTCCCTTATCCCCATTTTGGATTTCTCCATGGGCAGAGTTGGCAGCCTTTCTTCTTTTTTTTGTTTTTTCCTCCCCTTGATGATAAATCCAGTATCATTGGCGGGCTTGCTTTGTTCAAAAATTGATTAAATTCCCATTCAGGTAATGTGCATTGTTCTTTGGTGTGGTTGTTGACCCAAGGGTGAGGCTGGTGGTGGTCCTTGATCTCCCTAGTACCCTCACTAATAACTGATACCCCTTTCCGCACAGGTGGGGGAGTTTTCCTTGGTGTCACAGGTGCAATTTTTTCACTTTACTGGCTGACCTGGCCAGGTCTTCTGCCCGCGTGGAACTCCTGTTGCCACCTTTCTATCTATTTTTCCTGAATGTTTACATATCCCTGGAAGCCCAGCTTGCACACGTCTCTTGAGAAAAAACCGTGGGGAGGAAGGTGAGCAAGTGAGGTTAGAGGGGGAAAGGAGAGGAAAGGTGCGTAAAGGGAGCGTCCACTGAGCTCCTTGCCTGGGCTCCACAGTGCTGGAACACTGGCAGCTTTTGTTTGCTAGGTTTCCCACAGCACTGCCTGAGGGTTCTATCCAGGTCTAGAGGTGCAGGTGGACAGGTCCACTATCCTCATCTTTGTAACCTGAGAAACGTTTAGGACTGAGAAAGACTCAAGAAAATACGAGCTAGGGAAACATGACCAGGAACAGAGGAACTTAGAAGAGAACAAAAGGAAAGGAAAAATAAAAAAAGAAACAAAAGGCAATCATAAGAGGCCAGCACTACCTCTCCACTACTGAATCCCCAGCTCTGCATAAATTGACTCCCCTGACCCTCACACATCTCCCCAAAGCAGCTCCGCACAATCAGCTTTTGGGGTGAGTCAGGGCAAAGGACTAGGAGTCTTGCAACAGTTCTCTTAACAAACACTTGCCAGGTATAGCAGAGCAGGGGTGGCCCACCACCTGGGGTCTGAAGCCCTCTGCTAAGCATTCTTAACATCTAAGTGGCAGGGCAGTACCGAAGGCAGGCATGCAGATCGAAGGATAAGACCCGGTGGACCTCCTGCACCTTTCTCAAGTACTGATGTGCTGAGTAGAGTGCCTTGAGCATCAGTAAGAGAAAAGAGACACAAACCTGGTAGAGAACCAGATATGAGGACAAAGTGGGGGAAAGGGCTGAGGGGTTCCAGGCCCAAAGGCATGGGAGGCCAGGAAGTAGACCCTAGCAGAAGCCAGGTTGGCCTAGCAGAGGAAGGAGGGACTTTGAACTTCCTGTGGTGGTGGGAGGAGTTGTTGGGGTTTACTTAATATTTTCCCAAATCTTAATCCAATTTGAGGTTATGAAGCCAAAGGTCGCAGGTTGGTCTTATTTCAGTAAATTTCCGAGCTCTTAATGGTGAGGAAGATAGACAAGAACTCTCCAATCTATCCACCAAGAACAGACACCAAGATAGACAAGAACTGGCTCTCTCTCCACCAAGCCAGCTGCTGCCCTAGCCCTCTTCAGAGTTCTCTCTAAGGAAAGAGGTGGTTTTCTCTCTAAATTCCTCCTCCCTTCTCTTCCAACTCAGACACCAGGAGCCTTAGCTTTACTTTTCCTCACGCCCGCCACGTTTCCACATCTTTCCCAGCATTTCTTGGTCAGAGACAAATAAAGCCCAGGTTCCTGCCTGGGGTGAATCAGGCTGACCGGTCGGCTAGGGGAGGGGAAGAAAAAAAAGACTAACAAAGAAGAATGCCCTGCAAACCTAGGTGAACAGATGTGCCCAGCGCCCCTGGCTAGGCATAGAAAGCTGCTCTTCATCCCTGCGTCCGCGGAATTACATTATATTTTTCCTCTGGCCCAATCATCTTTTTACAGAAAAAAATTAAAGAACTAGAAGTTGCTGTTTTGTGAGATCAAAGTGCCGGTTTCTGGTGCATCTGGAAGAGGAAGAAGACGAGATGGGAGAGCGGCAAGAGTGGCACAGTCATGGTTGCCCAGCTTCAAAGTGTTTTCAACATTGAGCTTTGGCCACTGTATTTAAATTTTCTTCGCGGGTGCGCAGCAGAGAAGCGCCTCTTTGCGCTCCCTCGCTCCCTCGTTCCGGCCGCTAGGACTCACTCTGCGCTCCGCTACTAGACCCCTGAGCACAGAGGCTCCAATAGAGACACTGTCTGGCTTCAAGGGGCGGGGGGCGTGGTGAGCCAGAGGATTGGGGATTAGGGAGCCGTGCTGATCCCAGACCATGGAGTTACCAAATACCCAAATAAATCGCAGAAAAGCCACAAAATCGCCATGTCCCTGCTTATCTAGCGGCTGGAGGTTCCTAGTCAGCTTCCCCAACCCACAGCAGGGCTACTTTGCCGGAAGGACTGGGAAGAACTAGGTAGAATTCTTGTTATTCGGGGGAGCCGGGTCAGTCCCAAGCAATGAGCGGGGCTCTTGATTGCGGATTTGTTTCTAAGTGACACAGCCAATTGAGCGACTATGCAGTCCTGGGAGACAAGTCCAGAGTTCTCTCTGACTACCGGGCTCGTTGCTTAAACCAAAACCTGTAGGCACCGGCCGCGCGGAGCTCGAAAGTGCCTTCAGGGCGCCCACGCGGGAAGCCTCAAAAGGAGCGCTACGAGTTGGCGCGGCTTGGGAGTTTTTGCAGAAGACGCCGAACGCAGACAGGGCTGATTCCCAGGGAGGGACTGGCAGCTTCTCCGCTTTCGCTAAGAAATTATCTTGGAGCCAAGCGTCAGAGATGAGGGCTCTTTCTTGCGCTTTCTGCGGAACCTGCCTCTGGAGCAAGGCCCACAGGGTAACCGCCAAGCCCCCACCGAGCTCCCTTCGTCCGTTGGGACGCATCAGAGGGAGAGCCTGGGGACTTGGCTTCTTCCAAAGCGCAGCGGTCTTTCCCGGGAAGACAAAGTGTGCAATGTCAGCCTCAGTGACCTTGATCCGAATTGTCCCTCTGTGGCCGTTTCTGATGTTTTAAATTTCAGGGTTTTCTACTAAAATAGGTGGGTTAAAACAACTGAAAGCGCTCCTGATCTTTCCTGCCCCTGGTTCAGCATCTCTCCCGCCACTCACTAGACTGTACCTCCCACCAGAGACTTGTCACCCTTTTGGAAGGGAGGGGACAACATAGTGTTATTATTCTCGTTTCTGATAAGGAAACCAAAGTCCCTACAAGTTCGTTGGCTGGTTCTACATTCCTGAGCGGCAAAGTGAGGACCTTTATTCAGGTCACCTAAAAATGCTGTTCTTCCCACTTACTGCAGGGGTGATTCTACCCGCCTCGCACTCCCTTCTCCCGCCCGCGTCACTCCAGGTCATCGACCCCCAGCGGCTCCGCGTAGGCCTGTGCGCACCGCCCTCGCCGTGCGCGCCGGGCATCTCACCTCAGCCTGGCAGGTGCAGGGTGGCGGGGGCGCGGCAGCGTCGTCCGGCCGGCCGAGGGGCAGGAGTAGGCTGGGCGCCTCCTTCTGCTGCCCGGCGGCTGCGAGGGCAAGGGAGGGGGAAATAGGGCTGGGGAAACCGCCTTCATTGGATCCCGGCCCCGCCTCCCGAACACAACGTCCAGGAAACCTGGGAACTTTCCATTGTCTGAGGAGCTTCATTAAACAATTTGTCCCTGCAACTAAAGGACTGCGGAGAAGAGTGGGCCTGGGCAAACTCTTGATGGAGCCCTTTGCTGAGAGCCTGCCTGTTAAGTGTGACCTGGAGCCCTGGACAGTCCAGCACTGAGGGGAGGGAAGACCATCGAGTCTTAGTGGCTACCCGTGCCGCGGTCAGAAGGTCGGGCATGTTGCCTCTGGGACCTAGGAGAAAGGAGGGTACCGTGTCCGGACTCCTGAGTTCCAAATGGGCAAAGGGCCCGAGTCACGTAGCTGCAGGCGCCTGTAGAGAGCGCTTCTGCCTTGGAAGACGCTTCCCAGACTACACAGCCTAAACTCCAGTTTTCCCGCGTTTAAAGGAGATTCCATTTGTTAAGAACAACCCCCACCCCAGCCCCCAGAGTGGCCTGTGGTGAAGTTTCTCACTTCCTGGTCTTCACAGAAAACACACACACGCGCGCGCGCGCGCACACACACACAAATATGTGCCTTCTATCCGCAAATCTCGTGCGTCCCACTTTTCCTGGTACGCGACTTACCGTAGCGCGCACCACCCTTTACCCCACCCAGCGCCGGGAGGTGGATTCCCCAGACGACCAGGGTCTCTCTGAACGCGAATCATCTATTATTTTCACCACCTTGGATGAGAAACTGGCCACTTTCCCTTGGAACACAGCCGCTTGTGAGTGCAGACTGTTGCGAGCTAACCTTCCACAAGTCTCTGGATTACCGAGCCCACGTTGCTCATTTCTAACATTGAGGCAATCACGGCTGTCCACTGGTTCCTGGGCCCCACCGGCCGAGTGCCTGAGCGCCCATTCCCAGCATGTGTGACACGCGCGGCTACTTTCGAATCCCACCACCTGTGCGCTCTGTTAAAGCCAGCGAGACCTACGCTGTCTCTCCGCCCCTTGGCTACTTCTGCATGGCGTTTCTGCTGGGTGATTAACGACCCCAGATAGTGTAAGGAATTCGACTTCTCAAGCTCAGCATTTTCAATTCCTTAATTTGTCCCTAGGTGATCGTTAGCGATCGCGGCTGTAGATCACACCGGGGCGGGCCAGGTACAGTGAGCAGCTGATTCAACACTGTTGAGTTGGGGTTTGGTTTCGTTTTTTAAAGGCGACTCAGAAAGTAGCCCCCGGAGAACTTCAAGAAGGCAGGAGACTGCAGGCTGCGGACGTCCCGTGCTAGGCGCCTTTGGGTCGTCACCACCCTCTTTCTTTATAAACAGTAAAGCGGGAGCGAATCGCACAGCCCCTCTGGGCCTTAACCTCTGGTGTGGATGGGGCAGATGGATGAGGAAATGGAGATTCACAGGATTCTTGTCCCTACACAGAGGCGTCACTAGGAAAATAGTGCTCTGGCTTTAGTCTGTTTCCTGTGGGGATCCTTGAATACAGTCTCCTGAGGGATAAGGGGGTGTGAGCTACTGCCCGGCTGCAGAGGTGAGAAGGTGTTGACCTCAGGGCTTCTCCGCAGACTACCACAGTTTGGCATTTTTATGCCACTTTGGGTTAGAAACAAGTGAGACACACTTTCACTGCCCCACCTCTTTCAATCCCACACTGAGTCCTGACCCCTGTTCTATCTCATTTAAAGAAGGGAGATGTCCCCTAGCTGCAGGGCTTGGAGTCTGAAGCATCTCAGGTTGCCCCAACAGCTACCACGGTTTTTTTTGGCAGCTCTAGATTTAAGCAGAGCTTTAAAAATACTCTTTCCTTCTCCCTCACCACTCTCCTGATGAAGCAGGCAGCTGCTCTGGAGGCAAAGACTTTAGAGTTGACTTCCTTCATGGGTCTCTGGGATTTCCAAATGCTAGAGGGAATTGGAGAGGAAAGGTGAGCGATTAGGAAAGGGAGAGCAAGAAGAAAAGGGAAAGAGTAAAGTGTTTATCCTTGTTTTCTTGGGATTTTTCAGGGTGCAGGAGACTAATTCTGTGCTGAGGGAACAGAAATTTGCTTTTTTCCTCCCCTGTGGTGACTGGGGCATTGAGTTGCCGCTCCTTCCAGCCTGCTAACCCTTAGAAAGGACCTGGAGGAGGTAGGAAGAAGAGAGTAATCAGCATTTCCCAGGTGGCAGTGGCCCTGGCTGGGAAGGGGTGGTGGGATCTTCCTCCTCTATGAGAGAGATGTGAACCTGGGGTCCACTGGTGGCAGGAGTTAAGACGCACTGACAGATAAGCTCTAGGCATTGTACTTCCTTCCTTGAGGTGCCTGGTATGTAATTTCTGAGATCACACGCAAATGTGATTAAATACACCTTTTTATAAGAAAAAAAAAAAAAACCTAGCGCTACTCTCAGCTATAAGTAGGAGCAGTGGGAGCTAGTCCCTTCTGGACCTAACAATCCTCTTCCAAATTAAGACTCTGAGCTTTCTAGAGAACTTCAGCCATTCTGTGAAATGCTGACTGAGGCTGGAGTTAGTTGGCTAACAGGACCTGACTGTCTGCAGGCCTGTGAAACACAGGCAGTATACCTCCTAGAGAGTGTGTACAGAAGTGGGAGGGGGGTGCAGTGAGAAATCAGCTGAAGGACATTTAAAGAAACACAGAAGTGATCTGCGAGGCAAGGAAAGACAAAGTAACTCATTTGCTTTTACTAACTGATAGACTTTGGTGGAGGTCTGATAATTTTACCAACTGGTTGCTGAGACCAGAGTCTCTGGCAGGGATGTGAGGGATTAAGGCAAAAAGAACAGATATCCTAAAATTCTCCTAGTACACGGTTATCTGTCACATATATAACTATCCAAGCTTAGTTTAAAAAACACTATGCCTTGATCAGAAGAGATATACACATATGTTCATTCATTCAATAAATAATTATTAAATGTCCACCACAAACAGCATTTTGCTAGGCTCTCCTCTATAAATGTGCATGCATGTGTGTGGGTGTGAATACAAAATGAACTAGCAATCTCCAATTTGGCTTCACGGCAGGTTTGTGAGACTTTCAGCATTGAATGGTCAGAGTGATACAGCTCAGACTTGAAGATATGTGTGCACACACACATGCACGTGTGCGTGCACACACACACACACACACTTTGGACTATTTCCAGAATTGGTAACAAGTTTGTTGGTGCCCTCAAAGTTCACACTTTTCCTCCTGTGCAGTTGTGGAAGTGGGAAAGGGACAGCCTTAAGCTCCAACTTCCAGTCCTCCTACCTTTGTGGGTTATGCTGAGAAGCAGTAGGCTAAATCCTTTTAAAATAATATTTTCCACCCTTACAGCCTGTTCTTCCAGGAGCATACTAGGGAACTCAGGAATAATAAGGCCTGCAATCAAGGAAAGTTTTTCAATGCATGTGGCAGAGAGAAAGAAGAACTGGTTTAGGACCATTGTACATATGGTCAGCATGCACACACACATAGGCACACGTACAAACGAATATACACGACACACATTCACTTACAGGAGTGTTATCGTACCTAGAAAACACAGAATAAGAGGTTTCCCAAATTCAGCAGCTCCACATATAGGCTCAAAGTATCCCTTAGCCTTCTTTTTAAAAAGGTTATCTATTTAATGGACAAGATTTGCATATGCTTATTATAGACATGTTTTGAAATATGCATACGTTATTGAATGACTAAATTGAGATGATTTTCATAGGCTTACTTCATATACTTACTTTTTGTGGTGAAACACTTAAAATATAACCATTTATCAAATATAAAATACCTTGTTAACTATAGCCACCATGTACTATGGGTGCCTTGAGCTTATTCTTCCTAACTGAAGTTTTGTATCATATGACCAGCCTCTTGTCTTTTTTCTTCTCTTTTACCTGCTTTTTTCTATTATTCTTCTCTCACTCTTTCTCTCTTCCTCCCCACACCCCAGGCTGGCTTTGAACCCACTATCCTGCCTCAGTCTCCCAGGTGCTGGGATTGCAGGCATGTTCCAGTGTTACCACTGTCACCTAGCTTTTTACCAGTCATTTGCCTATGCCCTTACCAACTCATTCACTATATCAGTGGATATCCAGACCGGCACTGACCATGCTAGAAATTTCAGAGCAAATGAACCAGTTGCCTGAGGCCCCCTGGAATAGTGGGTAAAATCCAGTCTACATTCCTTGATATCAAATGCTCAGACCCTGCCTAGAGGAACTAGTGGATGAGACGCTGGACAACTTTGGTGTAGGTATCTGTCGGTGGGGCAAGCATACTCCTGGGCCTGTGACTTTGAATTCTGCCACCCACGCCAAACATAGAGGTAGACAGCCACAAACTGCAGTGGAGGTATTGGGGACAAAGATGAGGGCGGAGTTTTAATGCCCTCTGAAAGTCCAGATGGTGCTTGATTCAAGCACACTTGAGCCACCACCGATGTAGATGTAATTCTGATGGGAAGGCAGTGAGGAGAGGATATGGTGAACTGGAGATTTTCTCATTGTATTAAGAGGACACTGTAAACGGCGCACGACCTCCCTGATTGTCCATTCAACCCAGCTATTTCTAGTTAAGTACAGAATAGAAAACTATCTAGCTCCACTGAGCTGAAAACAATCTCATTTTCACCTTAATTTCGATTTACTAGTGAAGCAAACGGAATTTCCTTTTCTGAACACAGCCCTTGTTTTTCCACCTAGCTTTTGGGAACGTAGCCTCAGACTTAAACGCACACGATCATTTCAACCCGTACAGGTGAGACAGAGTCACCCTTTCGGCGTTGGATCCTTAAATTCCTTAACCGATCAGCTATCACCTTGGGGGAACCGTGGCCTCGTCCTTCGTCTCTCGGCCCGAGTTCATCCGCAGGGCCCGCAACGGTGCGGGGCAGTAGGAGAGGCAGGGAAGTTGCGGTCGCGCTGGAGCTAGGCAGGAAAAATTCAGCTACCCCCCTGCTGCGACGCAGGAAGCGGGAAAACCAAATGCGCTCCTCCGGGTAGTGTGACTTTTAACGGTCTCGCTGGAGAGCAGAGCTGCTCTGTTGGGCTCCGTTTGCACCCAGCGAAGCGGAGGGCGTGGCCGAGCTGCCTTTGTTCCAGACCTGCAAGTTCGAGTGGGCTGGGGTAGCGGGAAATAATGGGGGAGGGGAGCTGCCGGGCCGAGCTCCTGGCAAGGCCCTCCAGGAAGCCCGCCCCGTGCGCAATTGCGCAGCTAGGTCTGCGGGGCTACTTCAGACCCCAGGCGTCGTGCGATTTTCCACACTTCGGGACGCGCAGAGGCCTTTGACTATAGGTGTCCAGGGTCTGGAGATTTCTACGCGCGGGCTCATCCCCTCTCTAACTTCGCAGCACGTCTCCGCGTGAGGGGGTTCGAGGGAGAGCCTGGAGCCCTTGCCTTGTTTCTATCCTGTTTAGAAATAAAGACTGAGTCTCCTCGTCCATCCTTACTTTAGTGATGCACTCTTTCTTTTGCAAGGTCTGGAGGAGTCTCTGAGCTTCAACTATTTTTCCTAGTGTTTAAAAAGACACTGTCCTTCTCGTTCCTAGAAGGGCCTACCCTCACCCCCCAACACCACCAAAGCACAATTTCTGTAGAAATGGGCAGGCACCTAAGAGTTCCCTGCAACCTGGGACTGGACCTTGGGGCTCAGATCGCCCCATTCACCGGACACAGACATCGTGCGAGAGTGTGGGCTCAAAGAGGCCTTCGGGACTGGGTCAGGATGAAGGCCAAGGCCAGGCCCCCTCGAAAAGCTCCCCGTCTGACCTTTCTCCCTCAAGAAACTTCCCCTACTCCTGACTTGAGGGGGTTCCCTCCTTTTGCGTAGCCGACCTGCGTAGGAAGATGGGCACAGCCTCGAGGAAGTCCTCCCTCACAAACCCAGAGCCCTGACGGAATCTCCGCCTCTGTTTGGGGAAGCAAGGATCTGGTTATTTGGTCTTAGTGCTTTCGATTTTTACTTTACACTCAGCAGCTCGCACGCCCGACTGCACTCGCGCCCAGCGATTCTGGGCTGCCCCAGCTCACCCGCACACAAAGAGCCAAACCCGCCACAGCCCCCGAGCCCCGGGATCCCGTCTCCGAGCAGCACTCCTTGCGCATGGCCCAGGGAAGGGCCACTGTTTGCTTCCCTTTTACGAATGTTTATCCTCTGGCACATGAAGATCTTAGGGCTCCTAATGCTAAGACATTAAGTCCTTTGAATTGGAAACAGCATAAAAGGTTCGGATAGTCTCGTTCAGGGTGCAGTCTCTGAGCGGGATTCAGCTTTCCCAGCAATTTGTTTCACCGCCCGGCAGGCCCCCAGGGTCCTGGGAAGAGATGCGTGACCTCGCACCGGCTCTGCGTCGCTGGAGCTGGTCGGGGATGCCGGATGGGCCAGGACGCCCAGATCCCGGCTGAGACACCACCTCCGAGCGAACCAAAGAGCGAGTTCGCTGTGCACTACCGCTTCTCTCAGTGGCTTCAGTTAGCTTTTGCAGCAGGCCTGAGGCAGGAACTGAGATTTCCCGGCTCGAGTTAGTGGGCGGCCTCGTAGGGTTCACGCCCTGCTCTTCCCTTGGCTGACAAGACTCTGCGGGGTAACGGACAGGAGCCAGGGGTCTGGGAGTCCGCGGGAGTTGGCCTGGTGCGGCAGGGAAGGGAGACCAGCGCGCGTGGGCACCATGATGCAAGGTAACCCTGGACTCTCCATCTATCCACCAGTGCGGAGATCGTTGGCATCTCAGGACGCATTAGTCTCTGTGGCTCCTATACTGCCGCCTCCTCTGCTTTGGAGGCTTTCCATTCCCAAGACCCAAAGAAAATTTGTGACTGATCACCTCCTGCGCATTCGCTCGGTATCACTTTTTGGCTGATTAAAATAACGTGTAGGGCTTAGTGTCTAAACTGCTCTCCCTCTTGCCGTTTTTTCTCATCCTTCAATCTCAGATTAAAAAAGAAAAAGAAAAAAGAAAAGAAAAAAATGATCGCAGGAGAAAAAAAGTTGTAAACTCTACTATAGTAAACCATACGGAAATTAACAGTCACAAGACTGCCCCCAAGTGATAGTTTTCAGCAATAACATTTCTGGGCAACTTTAGGTTGCTTTATCTTTTTTGGAGCTAATGTCAACTGTGGTAGAAAAGTTACGGAATTGAAACCTTTAATTCCCTAAGAAAAAGAGAAATGGTTCCGAAAAATCCTCTACCCACAGACTCTGAGAATTTGCTCAATTTGTCTTTCTAGCCTTACTACCATTAACCTTTAATAACTGCACTTTAAAAATCAAGCTCTGCCTTCCTCAAGAGGCAGACATGCTCCCACGCATCCAAGTTTCTACTTTTTCTCCTTCTTCTCTCTAGTTTCCTCTTTCTGAAACAATAGCATTGCTGCTGGAGTCAGTCTGATGATATAATCCTTAAGGCATTCACAGGAAGACCAGGGGCCAAGCTATCAAAGGGTTCAGCTTTTTCTTCTGTTTAAAAGCTGTTTACTATTCAGGAAATTTGGTAATTATTTTTTTCTCTCTCTCCATGTAGTGGTATTGCCCTCTTCCTTTTGATATTAGATCCTCTGTGGGCCCCTAGCTTCATGCTCTAGAGAGAGGAGAAAGATGAAGGGACTGAAGTCTGCATCAGAATGTAATTTTCCTTTATGTCATCATTGCTGCTAAAGACCAGCTGAGGGCTTCCAAAAGAACAGGAGCCCCTGAGCAGGCAGAGAGCCTTCATCTTTCTAGGCACAGAAGAGAGCGCCAATTGCACTTCTTCTTTTACATCACAAACTCAGGGCTTTTGTACTTCACCAATTTTTTCTGTATGTTTATAATAGGATTGAAAAGGTGCATCAAGATAGGTAAAGGTAAATAATACCCAAATTTTTTAAATTCTTTGGTTAGATGCTCCACACTGAATCTTTTTTTTTTGTGTGTGTGTGAGGGTAGAGGGATTATTGATCAATTTTGATATTCTTAGTGTGTTATCATGTTCACCATCTTTTCCTTGGGCATTGGACTGTGCCTGGCAGAGTCTTGCTCATAATTGGCAGCACTCAAATATGTGTCAATTAAAGATTTGAAAAGTGTAAAGCAGAAGGGGTACAAAAGGATGAAATATTTAATTCCATTCAGTTAAAAATTGACACATTTTCTGAGATCATGTGACCTAGAAAGCAAGACCATTTCTGGTGGATCGTGAGGGATTGACTATATTTAAAGAGTCTGAGTTTAACACACTGAGATCAGAGATGCAATATTAATACATTCATTAGAAACAATGTCTTCTATGTTGCTGAGCACATCAATCAGTTATTGTAGAGAATGGTGAAGGAGAAGACTCAGATTAAGATATAATGTGTTAAGTGAAATTTAATAAGCAGGTATCCCTGTAGATGGG
The DNA here is from genome assembly GCA_007922755.1 of Pedetes capensis. NCBI lineage: Eukaryota > Metazoa > Chordata > Mammalia > Rodentia > Pedetidae > Pedetes > Pedetes capensis. Next base: position 42,921 of record VMDO01003269.1, read on the forward strand.
CTATAGGGGTCCATAAGTAGGGAAATTTCTGTTCGGCCTCTTTGACTGGGTTATATCCCCTCCCCCCAGATTATCTCCAGAACTAATGTGCTTTCCTTCCCACCTTCCCATTTTAGGGTGTGAAACCATAGAGAAGAGGATAAGTTGAGGTGAGAATGACCCTTCCATGTTGCCCTCCGCACAGATTTCCTAGTTGTTATGCTGTAAGCTGTAATGGCTGGTTGGCTCAGTAATGAGATCGTCACAGAGGTTCTATCCACTTGGGCACTAGTTAGTCTGTCCTTATTCCAAGCACACCCATCATTGTTGTTGTTGTTAGGTGCCGTCGAGTCGGTATCCGACTCATAGCGACCCTCATAGGGTTTTCAATGGCTGACCATTTCGGGATTGCCTTGGGAGTGGATTGCCAGGCCCTTCTCCCATTTTTGCGGTGCTGGGAATTGAACTTGGGACCTCAGAGACTGTGGCACAGCGCCCTACCAACTGAGCTAAATCCCAGCCCTCACACCCATCATAGCCTTTCCTATAAATATATGCTATTAGGCTAAGGAGCCCCAAGAAGAGCTACACTTGATGTCTGCTCAAAGAAAGTTATATTTTTGGAAGAGCTATGCTGATCAATGGATTTTCCTGTAGGAGGCATGGCATCACATAGGTTTATTTGCCTGTATCAGGACATAGAATAGACTTTCAGGGAGCTTTCTCTTTCACTCTCACCCCACTGCTTCTTTTTATTTTTTTATTGAAAATCCCCTCACAGTAAACATGGACAATGGAGATCAAGATGTGGCTTTCCAAACAGAGAGACTTCTGCTTTCTTTAGGTGTCATCTCATTAGCACCCCACACATAGATGTAAATAAACACAAAAGGCAAACATTTCAAATGCTAGCCTTTTTAGCAATGAATAGATCATTCTTTGGGTCCTCATTACACGTGTGATATAGCATGCAGAAAAGCTTCTAATAGTTGAAGCTAATGTTGGCTAGGGCTGGGATTTAGCTCAGTTGGTAGAGCGCAGCTCTGCGGTCTCTGAGGTTCTGAGTTCGATTCCCAGCACTGCAAAAATGGGAGAAGGATGTGGCAACCCACTCCCAAGGCAATCCCGAAACAATCAGCTATTGAAAACCCTATGAGGGTCACTATGAGTTGGACACGACTCGATGGCACCTAACTAATGTTGGCTAGATTGAAAGGAAGAGAGTGCTGGGTTTAATCCTAAATCCAGAAAGTCAGAAGTATTTTATATCTCAGCTACACACTCTGCCTATTATCTCATAATGGTGAAGAGCAACTCCCAGTAAGGCAGGGCTCTTTTCTTTAACCAGTTAAGAAAATTTAATGAAATACAGTATTGCAAGCTAAGTAGCGGCTAATATACATATGTATGTATATTGATTTTTTAAAATACCAGAATCTATTTATTCAAATGACAATTGTCCCTCAAAGAAGTCACCCTGGGATTCTATATCTTATTCAGATGATTGCTCAAAACATTTTTGACATGTCTCTTTTGGAAATGACTTCTTGGACTGTACTAGCCACGTAAGAGACTCTGAAACCAGATTTCAGATTACTCCAGTACGCTTTCTTTTTGCCTGCTAATGTGGTGCACTCCTGAAAATTAATGCTGTTGATGCTGATGAATAAACTCTAAAAGTGAAGAGTGTCAGCTGAAGATTAGCATCATTGTCTAGGGAAAAGAAGACATTTCATCATGTCCGCATGATAATGCATAACAACAATGTAGTGTCCTAAAGAGCTGTGTGCTCATTCTAACCACATGTAGGGCTCCAGACATTGGGAACAGAGTAGCCCCAGGGAGTCAGAACAGATTCCTAGAGGGCTTATATCTTCCCCAGAGCCTAAGATATTCTGAGCCTCCTTATTTGACAGAGAGCTTATTCCTGGACAGCATCTGTATCCAGAGGTTTCTGAGACATTCTAGGAAGGTCTCAGAAGAATTGAATGAAATTAGCTGTAAGTCTCTTCTCCTTATCAATCCCCCACCCAAATAAAAACAAACAACAAAAACAAATATATTAAATAGGAATCACACTATTAGTGTCAAACAGTAGATTTACAAAAGTATGCTGATGACTTAAATGATGGCAGAACATCTACAATGTAAGAAATAGCTACTCGATAGCCAATCATAGGTCCTGAATCCCTCAACATAATCTTCCAAAGGGCAGACCAAGGCAAAACTCCATGCTAATGACCTGCCTGAGGCCTGCTACCTAGGTGTTGCTGTTGATGTGGGTAATCTTGTGCTCCAGGCTATGCAAAATATTGCAAGTTGGATGAGGGGGAAGCGTCCCTTTGCTCCTCACTGATACTTTCAGATCATTATCCTTTTCTGCTTCCTAAAAATCTCTGGTATAGGAATACTTACTATCAGCTTACAGTCTCCCCAAACCATTCCTCCTTACTTCTTAAGTATTTTATTCTTGGCTCACTCTCACTGCCTCCAGAGCATACTCTGGGCACAGGATTTCATGGTTTCACATTGAAGTAAATCGTCTTTACAATATCCTAGCCTCTTTGACCATCTCTCCTCTAGAGATCATGTTTTCCGGCCTCATTAACAATCATCCCTTAGGTAATATACCAAACTTTGTTATTACCAATTGTTGAATTCCCATAACCTTGATTTCAAGCTCTGGCTAACATTATTTATTCACACCCTTATTTATTTTGACTCTACTAGGTCCTTCAACTGATTTATTTTTACCATCTTTCCATTGTCTCCATACCCCTCACAGCCTCACTTCCCCCTTGACCTGTTTAGATGCCATGACTCATTGCTGTACTCACAGCCTAGCATATGACTCAGTTCCTCTGCCCCTTTGTCCTTTGTTCCAATCACCTGGCAAAGTCCAGCTCTAGGTTGAATCCAACTTTGCCGATCCTTTGTCTATATTCAAGCAGCAGAACTCTGCTGGAGCAAAACAGTCACCTGTGCTGACTGCGGTCATTGTAAATTCATGCCCCCTATCCTTCAGAGAGCCCTTAAATGCTGCCTGGAAATTGTACATTTCCCCAGGCTCTCCCCTTTCCTTTTCTCTAGATAATTATGTCACACCCCTCTCTCCTGAAATATCTTATTTCCTCATCTTACTTTTCTGCTGAATACCTGGATTCTTATTTCACTAAGAAAACTGAAATAACAAAGAGAACTTCTATTTGCTTTTCTTCCACATGTAGAACTTTATCTGCCTCTGTGTCTATATAGTCTTCCTCTCTCTTCTCTGGTCTTGCACTTAAATCCAACTTGTTCACATTTGGTCTGGATCTCACCCCTTTGCACTTACTCAAGGACATTGCCTTAGTAATTTTCTTCTTTCATTCCTGCATCATCAAATATTCTCTCTAATTGATTACAGTTATTTTGTAATTAGATATGCAATTATTTTTCCCATCCTATAAAGTAACAAAGCCTGCAGCCATAGCACTGTGGCGTCCGATACTGTCAGATCTCAGAAGTTAAGTAGTGTCGGGCCTGGTTAGTAATTGGGTGGGAGACTGCCTGGGAATACCAGATACTGTAGGCTTGGGAGAAAGACCTGGCAACCCACTCCCAAAAATCAATCCACCATTGAAAACCCTATGAATAGCAGAGATGCACTGACAATAGTGTTTTGCCTATTGTACATAGGGTGGCTATGAGTTGGATACCGACTCGATGGCACCTAACAACAACAACAACAACAACAACAATTAACAAAACTTTCTCTTGTCTCCATATTAGGTCATCTTCCATTTCTCTGCTTCCTTTTATAGCAATTCTCTTAGAACGAATCATCAAAAACAGTTTCCAATTTCTTTACATTCCCTCTTAAATATGATCATTATCAGTTAGACTTTTAATCCCACCATCCACTCAAATTGTTTTCATCAAGGTCCCAGTGATCCATACATTACTGAATCCAGTGGTCCTTTTTCACTTATTTGACACAGGCTAATCTTTTTCCTGAAAACAGATTTTCCATTTGGCTTATAAGAAAAAACCTCTTCTTCTTCCTCTCTGTCAAATTAGCCTAACTTTTTAGTGTCTTTGCTACTTATTTCTCATTTCCCTCTATTTCCAAATTGGATTAGTTCTTGATCATCCTTTTTCTCTGTGTGCACTCACTCATTAAAGATTTCATTACGACTTTTTGGCTTTAAATGTTATCTGTATACAAATGGTTCCCAAGTCAATGTCTTGCCTGGACCTCTCCCTGACTTCTTGCTTTGAATATCCATCTTCCCACCTAACATCTCCAAATATCCCAAACTAAACTTCTGGTATTTCCAGATCTGCTCGACCTACAATCTTTCCCATCGGAATAAGTGGCAACGCCATCCTTCTTACTTCTTAAGTCAAAAACCTTTAAATTATTTTTGACTTTTTTTTTCTTTTTCTCTTTCAGATATCCCAACCACTAATCAGTAGATCTCTTAAACTGTACCTTCACAAACGTTTTGCGAATTTGCCTTACCACTTGCATCATTATCACCCACTCCAAGCCCTCTCTCTTGTATTCATGATTAAAATAGCCTCCTGTCTGTTCTTCCAACTTCCGTCTATGACACCTATTGTTTATTTCCTGACATAATATCCAGCATGAACCTTTAGTATCCTACAATAGCTTCACAGCCCCAATGTTATAAAGTAAAAGTGCACATCCATACAATGGCCTATAAAGTTTTGACCCTGCTTTTTTTTCTGTCCTGACCTCCTCTCCTACCACTCTCCCTCTCACTTGCTCTCCTCTAGCCATTCCCATCTCTTTCCTACTTTTCAAACAGTCAAGTATGGTCCTGATTCACAATCCTTGCATCTGATATCCCTTTGCCTTGACTGATTTTCTCCCCCAGTATTACATTGCTGTCTTCCTCACCCCATTCAGTTTTCTGTTTAAATTTCGTGTCTATGAAACCATCCTTTCCAACTCTGTTAAAACAAGCACTCTATATTAGTTTGCTAAGGCTGCCATAACAAAATATCACTGATTGAGTATCTAAACAGACGTTCATTTTCTCACCATTGTGGAGGCTGGTAATCTGAGGTTAAGGGATCAGCAGGTCTGGTTTCTTCTGAGGTCTCGCTCCTGGGCTCACAGATGGCCACCTTCTCCCTATGTCCTCATGCAGTCTTTTCTTCATGTACACACTCCTACTGTTTCTCTGGGTGTCTTCCTTCTTATAAAGACACCAATTGGATTGGGCTAGGGTATACTCTAACAGCCTATTTTCACTTAATTATCTCTTTTAAGGGCCCATCTCCCTCAAATAATCTCATGCTGAGGTGCTGGGGTTAGAGTTTTCATATATACACTTTGAGAGAATGCAATTCTTGATTCAATTCACCCACTCTGGTCCCCATTTTATTTATAATTTTTTTCTGCACAGCATTCAGCCACCTGGTGACCTACCTACCATTTACTTTGCTGCTGGCTTTTTATCTGTCTCTCTCCTCTACACATCAGTTCAAAGACGACAAATGTTTTTGTCTCTTTTGTTCACTGCTGTACATCCAGTTCCTAGAACATTGGCTGGCACATAGTAAACACTGAATACATACATCAGGCTCCCTTAGGGCAGCCTGACTTTGCAACCTTTAACCTCTTTCCTGTCTGGAATTTTTTCAATCCATAAGCATTACTTTTGCCTTTACTCTGTACCCAGAATTGTACTTCAGACTAGAACAATAAAAAAACCCAAAAAACATTAATAAGAAACAAACTTTTTATAATAATTCATGCTCAAAGGTACTTACAACAAGTACATATAAAATAAAAAAGTAATTTATAGCACAAAGTTAAATAGTAATAAGCAGACTAGCTGGCAATGGAGTACTTAGGGAAAATTTGTCAGTAACTTGGAGATAACAATTCTGATGTATTATACAGGTTTGTGAAGATGAAATATTGTTTTAGTTTACCAATCACTTCTTCATATAAGGAAAGTACTTGAAAGTTATGAGAAGAAAGAAAGAGACCTTTGGGAGAGATGTAAGCCCTCTTGAGGAAGCCTCCTAAGGATCAAGAAGGAGTTAACCTGCCTGGTAGTGCCCAGGGGCCAGTTGGGCCTGGCCAGCCAATAGAAGTAGATAACAAATGAAATTCTTGTAACATGAGTCCTTGGTTGGATGCAAAGTTGGGGGGAGGCATGCTAGAGCCTTACAGAGGAGTCCCTCTCTAGCCTGCCCACACAGTTCAATTTACTCTTCATAAAAATGCAATAAAAATCTCACTTGCCTCCAAACTGTTGAATACTTTTGATTCCAAATTATTTGGAATAAAAATCCTGACCAATGATATTTTTGGAATGAACTTGGATGAAGTATCCTTAAAAAGAGGGAGAAAAAGGAGACAAAGTAGCTGTATTTTACCAAACTGGATGATAGAGATAGTGAAAGATTTTAAAGACATTTGAGCAAGGTTAAAATAATATTAGCAGCAAATGACAGACACATTTTTGAGTTCCTAAAAAAAGTAGGTGGGAAAATTAAATCTTTTCTTAAAAAGATTTTCATGATTTTGGGGAAGTTTGGCAATGCTAACTGCTATTTCTTCATTATCACAGTCTAGTTTCACTGATGGCCCAACATTGGCTAGTTTGTGGATGCACTAAAACTTTTCTATATAAGTATTAGCAGTATCCAAAGTGTTTAGCTCCTATGCTGAAGATATATAATCAGTTTGGTGTGTATAGTAATAATAATGTTTGTTAGTTTGTGTTAGCTTTCTGTCACTGTAACAAATATCTGAAAAAAAATCAACTTATAAAGAGAACAGGTTTACTTTGGCTCACAGTTTTGGAAGTTTCAGTCCATGATCAGTTTGACATTTTGCTTTTAGGTCTCTGGAGAGTCAGCACATCATGGTGGAAGTCTATAGCGAACCCTTCACCTCATGCTGAGACAAGAAAGGAGGAAGAGGAAAGGACTGGAGTCCCATCAGCCCCTTTAAGAGATTCCTCCAATGACCAGAAAACCTATCATTTAGGCTCCACCTCTTAAAGTTTCCGCCATAGGGCTGGGGATGTAGCTCAATGGTAGAGCACTTGCCTAGTATGCATGAGACCCTGGATTCAATCCTCATTCTCAGTATTACACACACACACACACACACACACACACACACACACACACACGGTTCCACTATGTCCTAGTAGCTGGAGGCTAAGCCTTTAACTCATAAGACTTTGGGGAACACTTATTCAAACCATCACAGCATTGTCTTTAGATTTTAATTGTTTGAGTTGTCTCTTATTAGTAAGAATAATGGCACACTGGCTTTAATCTCAAATTATAATTCTTTTATTAATTTTATGTACTGTCTTCCTATATCCTCTGCCTCTATCATCCATTAATTCTGAAGTGTGCAGAAATTTTATATTAAATACACTAAGTACAAGAGTCTTTATTCTCACACAGTCTGTTTATCAGTCCATTACCAATACCTTTAGTCTAGTCTAGCCTAGCCTGGTGTTCTGAACACTAAAGATTATGGTATAATGGTGGTGAGAGAAAAGATGATAGTTTCCTTCTATGATACTGATGTTAAACACTTTGAGAAATAATTTGACCATTCTTAACTTGTGCTTAATGCAATTTTATGACTTTTTTACTCATAAATTTAAGCCACGCTCAACTGTTTTTATTTCTAGGCCATATAACCCTTTACAGGGTAATAAGTACTGTAATTTTACTACCCACAGTGTAAAATAAGTACCCCTTCTTATTTGCCTCTCTTGGTTTTAGGAAATCCTCATTAATTCTAATATTTGTGATCAAATCTCCATTTACTCTATCTACAAGTGTAACCAATTATTTCCCTGTTTATGATTTGCACAGACTCCAAAGACCTAAGTTTTCACCTAGACCCAAAAGACCTAAACAAAAACAATCTAAGTTATTTTTAGTTAATCTGATAAAAAAGGGAAAGCAAAGAGAGATTACAGAAAGTCAAGATGATAATTATGTTTTTATGGCTGATTATCTGTTTGTACCTCTCTCTCTCTCTGATGTAAACTTGTGGACAGAGATTGATTATTACTCATCTTTCTTCCCTCTTCTCTAGCACAGTGGTTCTCCAACATGTGTACATCCAGATCAACTGAGCATTAAAACTGATTGCTAAACCCCAGTCCCAGAGTTTCTCATTCAGTAGCTGTAGGGTGAAGTCTGGGTTTGCATATCTAATAATCATCCAGTGCCCATGATGTTTCTGGTCTGAGGATCACAGATAGAGGAGTACTGCCTCAGCATGTACAAGACTCCAACAAAATGTTGGCTACTCTGGATTGAAGCTAGCTGGTTGGGGGGAGCCATTAGATATAGAAACTAGTAAGGTTAGTGTATTAGCTGGGGTAGTATCAAATATGCTGTAACACTGAGAGCCCAAAGGAAAATGGTGTAAGAATGATTAAAGTTATTTCTCATGTAACAGCTCAGAAGCAGTGAGTAGTCCAGTATAGCAGAAAGGCAGTGTGGTTTGTTGAGTCCAGGCACCCAGGCTTGGAGGATGGGAGAGACTACTCACCTTTTTCCCCAGAGGATTCCATCAATGGACTGCCGCAGGAGGTGGGGGCAAGGAGGAGCAGTTGCCTTTAAGGTAATGTAATGTTGGCCTGGGGCTGTGTTCTCTGTTAAAATTCAGAGTGAAGATTCCTTCATAAAAAAAGGAAGTTGGAGACACTGGATACTGGGAGATAGTCCACAGTCTTTGCCACAAAAAGTGTGTGACAAATCTATGAGTAAAGTAATGAAAATCTGAGCAGTAAATACAGTAAGGCTTCTCTGTGGATTTGTACATTTTTTTGAGGGGGAATAAAGTGAGATGAGGGGGCAATTATGCTTAATACTGAGGTTGTTAATTTGGTATTAATATGGATCAAAAGGCAAAAACCTGTCTGCCAACTTCAACATATCAGTACATCAAAGATGGCATCAGAATATGCTTTCCTCAATAGAGGAATGAAGAGGAACAAATACTTTGATGAATCTGTACTTGTACAAAATATTAGAAATGGCATGGAAGTCATGCTAGTGGCTGGGGCAGAAAGGACCACAGGGCTATGAGTGGGCAAGAGTGAGGCATACTATGTGGAGGGGATGGAGGAGGAAAATGCAAAACCCCAGACATAATGTGACCCCCACAGAGGTGGCATTGGCTGCATTGGTATCAGGCATCAAGAGAGACTGTGGAAGAAAATGAAAAACCTACAAAAGTGTCAGGGAAGACCTCCAGGAGCATTTTATATGGCAACAAATAGCAGCAAACTGTGTGGGTGGGAGTTATAAAGCACTGAGTTAGAAGAGTGACAAAATTGAAAACATCAGGAAGAGATTTGTTTGTTCTTCCAATAGCTAAGTTGTTGTTGTTAGGTGCCGTCAAGTCAGTATCTGACTCACAGCCACCCTCATAGGGTTTTCAATGGCTGAGTGCTTCGGGATTGCCTTGGGAGTGGCATCACTCCCAAGTAGCTGGATGGGGCATCAACTTAGATATAAGGGAAGAAAACTGAGTTCTGGTGCCCCACAAGCAAAAGCACATGACCATTTTGCATAAATGCAAATGCATACTAATCATCAGGTCTGGAATTTAGCTCAGTTGGTAGAGTGCTGTGCTGCAGTCTCCGAGGTCCCGAGTTTGATTCCCAGCACCACAAAATGGGAGAAGGGCCTGGCAATCCACTCCCAAGGCAATCCTGAAACAGTCTGCCATTGAAAACCCTATGAGGGTCGCTATATACCGAGTCGACGGCACCTGACAACAACAACAACTACTAATCATCAGGGGATTTTTTGCCTTTGTAATGAGCTTGTAGAAGCTTTCAGATGACCAGAAATCAGCAAGTAGAAAAGATAGCATAATAACAATGAAAGAATAATAATAATTCACTGAAGAATAAGAAATCTCATGAATTCCAACTTAGTTGTCTTACATCCTCATGAGAATTCACGGCTGCTTCTAGAGCAAGCATTTTCCTCTGACATTGCTGAGGAACAATACACTTCTTGCTTATTGACTGTCTGGCTCATAGTGGGAACACTTCTTTCCCCAAGGCTGGCTCCCACAGTTATGTCTGGATAAGTTGCATATGTTTTTATTTTATTTTTATTTTTATTTATTTTTTTGTACCACACAACCCCTTTTTTTGAAGAGGGTGGCTGTTGCAAACTCAGGGATGTCTCTGGGTAGCCTATTTACATTTGCACTCAGGGGGCTTCTCCATGGAACATGCCAGTGTGAGGGGACTTGGAGGTGAGGGGACGTGGCACAAGCACTTCTTCACAGTTGTATCCATATACATGAAAGGGATACAGCTTTCTTCCCAGAAAGTGCCTATATTTTAAATACTACTCAAATAAAAGAAATTTGTAAAATCAAAACACTTTATTCTAAATAAAGCCACATAAATCACATCATCTGCTTTTCAGAAATACTTTTGGAAAGCAACAATTGTAGTCCTGATTTAAAAAAAAAATATATATATATGTATATATATACATATATATATTTGCATTCTATAGAGCCAACAGTTGTATCAGATAATCAGATATTATATATTTTATATATTTAATGACCACTGAGAGTGATATCTTACTATAGTTTGAATATCTTTTATTCCTTCTGACATTTCTGTTGGAGTTTAGTTTCCATTGTGAGGTATTGTTGTTAGGTGTCATCGAGTCTGTGTCTGACTCATAGTGACCCTACCTACAACAGGCGAATCAGTATTGTCAGTGCTTCTCTGCTATTCATAGAGTTTTCAATGGCTGATTGTTTTTTGGGAGTGGGTTGCCGGGTCCTTCTCCCAAGCCTACTGCAACTGGTGGTCTCCCATCCAAGTACTAACTAGGCCTGACCCTGCTTACCTTCAAAGATCTGACAGGATTGGACAAACAGTGGTACAGCCGCAGGCTCTGTGAAGTATTAAGAAAGTGAAAAGTTAATGTGACTTTGGTGCTTATCAGCAGGGTCTTTGAGAGATGATTAAGATTAGATAAGGTCATGAGGATGGAGTTGCCATGATTAGGTGCTGGTGGTTTTATAATGGGGGAGAGAGAGAGAGAGAGAGAGAGAGAGAGAGAGAGAGAGAGAGAGAGGCAGACAGAGAGAGAATGAATGAATCATTGCCTGATGCAGTCTCTTGACCTTGGACCTGCAGAAACATGAGCCATAATAAATGTTTTCTCTTTGTAATTTACCAAGTGTATTGTATTGTGTTATTAGCAACAGATAACAAACATGAACTAAGACACATCTAGATGCCATATTTCAAATAATTAAGAGCTAAAGGCATAGCTGATGTACCCAGGAGGGGAACAAAACTGAGAAGACTCTGGTTTTATTCCTACTCCACCTCTTGTCAGCTTTCTATGTCTATCTTCACATGGACAAGGAGTCTGAGGGTAGTGACAGTGTCTCAATTCTAGTTTTTGGTGCTCAGATAGTGCCTACAAAACATGCTGCACAAATGCTTGTTCACTGAATATATCACATCTAATATATATATACACATACACACAAATATATATACACATATATGTACATACATATATACGTATGTGTGTATGTATATGTATGTGTGTATATATATACATATATGTGTGTATATATACACACACACACACACACACATATACATATATATCTTGGAATTGTGAGTTTTTTGGTAAAAAATAATGACCAAATATTGATAGTTTCATATGCTTAACCTAATATTTCCACTCATTTTGCCCACTTATGATATGGATTTGCTTTTCTCTCCCTGCCCTCAATGAGGCTGTGATTTAGCTCAGTTGGTAGAGTGCCACTCTGCAGTCTCTGAGTTCCCGAGTTCAATTCCCAGCACCTCAAAAATGGGAGAAGGACCTGGCAATCCACTCCCGAGGCAATCCCGAAATGATCAGCTGTTGAAAACCCTATAAGGGTCACTATGAGTGGACATGACTCAACGGCTCCTAACAACAACAAACCATGCCCTCATGTTTCTGTGTTCTAGTTTCTGATTAGAAAGTCCTTTCTCCTATCCTATGTTTATGGTATTCCTTTTCTGAACATCCACATTAGTCAGTCACTCCCATGCTCATCCAGCATTTGCTAGCTAGTCTCTGTTTCCTTCACTAAATTATAGGCATATTTTCTCTGTTGCTTTCACAAAGTAGGCCCTTCATAAACATTTGTCATAATGTTGAAATACATACCTGAGGATAAATCCCTAATGTGCTGAATCCAAATTTCCTTCCTAGAGAAAAAAGATGATCCCTGCCTAGGCAACATAACAGGATTGTTGCAAGTTAACATATGAGGACTTATAATGATTAACAGTAAAGCCTACTGGTTGTTCTGCCTATGGGGTGTGTAAATATCTTAATTTCTAGTGATAGGCAATCTGTTTTCAGCCCAGCCTCAGAAAGGAGTTGACTCTTCAGGGACAATTTCAAAAGGCTTACCTGGTTAACAGAGTGAAAAGAGAATGTTGATCACAAAATGAGAACATAGAATCAATGAGAACACAGAATCCTCATGTGAAAGAGAAAGAGACCAAGAACTGACTACTAACACAGGCACTGGGCACTTCATAGAATGTGCTTCATAAAGGCTGCAGCAGGAAGCAACCTAAGGATTGTGCTGTGTGCAGGAATGAAGGACTTTAGGGGAATATAGTAATTATTAGAGCATTACATGTAAGGGGAGGAAAGGCAGAGAGGGAGATGTAAGGGCTAACAATATCATTGGACACACGAGAGAGGATCACAAGCACAGAGAGAACGTTCTAGACTAGCTAGGGGCAGACTACTCACTTGGGACACGAGTAAAAGAATATATCTGGTTCTTAATTAGGAGAAACTAGAGACTAATAATAAGTATGTGACTTTGAGCAAGTTGCTGAATCTGCTTTTTTAAAATTTGTAAATGTTGATGGGATACAGAGTAATAAATCATTTGCTATATCCATTATGCAACTATTAAATCGCTTTTGCTTATACATTCATCATCTTACATATTTTACAGAACTGGATCTGCTTTCTTGAAAAACTGGTACTAACTTGTTCCTATCTTATAAAGATGAAGTAAATATTAAATGAGATAATGAACAAAAATATACTTAACAATGCCTAGTACATGATATTTGTTTAAAGTCAAGAAAGGTATGCATCAAGGTGGCATCCTTTGACTGTCCCTCTTCAGTCTCTATGCTGAGCAAATAATCTGAGAAGTTGGACTTTGTAAAGAAGAATGTGACATCAAAATTGGAGGAAGACTCATTAATAACCTGAGTTATGCAGATAACACAACTTTGCTTGCTGAAAGTGAAGAGGATTTGAAGAATTTACTGATGACGATCAAAGAATACAGCCTTCAGTATGGATTGTTTCTCAATATCAAGAAAACAAAAATCCTTACAACTGGGTCAGTATGCAACTTCATGATAAATGGAGGAAAAATTGAGGTTGTCCAAGATTTTGCTTTACTTGGTTTTATAGTCAATACCCACAGAAGCAACAGTCAAGAAATCAAGACTCATTGCATTGGGAAAAGCTGCTGTAAAAGGCTTTTTTAAAGTGTTGAAAAGTAAAGATGTCACATTGAAGATGAAGGTATACCTGGCTCATACCATGGTATTTTCAGTTGCCTTATATGCTTGTGAAATCTGGAAGTTGAATAAGAAAGACAGGAGAAAAATTGATGCTTTTGAATTATGGTGCTGGAGATAAATATTGAATATACAACAGATTGCCAAAAGAACCAACAGATCTGCCCTAGAAGTGCAACTGGAGTACTCCTTGGAAGCAAGATGACTGTGTCTTACATATTTGGGACATATTATCAGGAGGGACCAATCTCTGGAGAACATCATGTTTGGGAGAATGGTCGGTGAACAGGAAAAAGGAAGACCCTCAACTAGATGGATTGACAGTCTCTGCAACAATGGATTAAACATAAAAAAGACTGTGTGCCTGGCACAGTGTCAGGGAGTTTTTCCTTCTGTTGTACATAAGGTCATTATGAGTTGGACTCGATTAGAGGACAACAAACAGCAGCAGCACATGATAAGCACATAATACAGTCTAGCCAATTATTTGTTTACAGTCATACCACCCTGGCATCCTATCTCGACTGATCTCAGAAGCTAAGCAGGGTCTGGCCTGGCTAGTTCTTGGATGGGAGATCACCTGGGAATACTGGGTGCTGCAGGCTTGGGGAAAGGACATGGAAGCCCATTCCTGAAATAATCAGTCATCAAAAACCCTATGAATAGCAGAGAAGCACTGAAATAGTGCCAGGCATAGCACAATGTCAAGTAATGTTTAGTTCTGTTGTACATAGGGTCACTATGAGTTCAATCCAACTTAATGGCACCTAAAATCAAGAGCCAATTATTTAACTGCTATTTGGAAAATTGTATCATCTGTCATCATTAAGGAATCTTTTTATTATCTTCATGAGGAGCCTTCTCAGAAGAGTCCTAAACTCTGTTCTTGACCTATTACAAGCAAAATGAGTAAGCTGAATGCCTTACAAAGAGCAGTGTCCAATAGGCAGTTCAGTGATGATAGAAAAGGTCTCCATCTGCACTGTACAATACCACAGCCACTAGCCACATGAATGTATTGGGCACTTGAAAGTCCTCCAAAGGAAGCAAATTTTTTATTTACTTCATTTTAATTAATTTAAATTTACACGGACATACCATATTGGACAATGTTGCCTTATGACACATTACTCCCACATATACCAGGACATTGAGCCAGGGCCTCCTTGGGCCTAGTGGAGCTCTGGGTCCTGATTCTATCCCTTAGAAGCAGGGCTTGAGTCCTGACTCTACCCCTTAGAAGCTGAACTATGTTGGGCAAGTTTCTCAACTTCCTATAGTTCAGTTTCAACCTTAGTCATATAATGTTGATAACTCTGTAGTATCTACTTTATTGGCTTATGATTAAAGAAGAGAATTCACATAAAGCAGTGACTCAAAGTTTAGCTCATATCAGAATTACCTGGAAGGCTTTTAGGAAACAGGTTGCTGGGTTCATTCCCCAAGTTTTTGATTCAGTAGGTATAAGGTAGAACCAGAGAATTTGCCTTTCTTTCTCTTCCTTCCTTCTCTCCCTTCCTTTCTTTTTCTTTCATTTTCTTTTTTCTTTTTCTCTTTCTTCTTTCTGTTTCTCTTCCTTCCTTCCTTTTTTTTTTTGTAGTACTGGGACTTGGACCTAGTACCTAGTACTTCATACCTACTTTTCAAATGCTGCACCGCTGAGTTGGACCCTTATCCCATTTTTATTTTTTTATCTTGAGACAGGGTATTGCTAAGTTGTGCAGGCTGCCTCTGG
The DNA here is from genome assembly GCA_007922755.1 of Pedetes capensis. Taxonomy (NCBI): domain Eukaryota; kingdom Metazoa; phylum Chordata; class Mammalia; order Rodentia; family Pedetidae; genus Pedetes; species Pedetes capensis. Next base: position 58,254 of record VMDO01003269.1, read on the forward strand.
CCTCTAACTTGGGATCCTTCTGCCTCTGCATTCTGAGTTGATGTGTGTTTGCATGAGAATCTCCATTCCTAATGGGCTGCTGGGTGATGCTAATGTTGCTGGTCTGGGGACCCTGACTGGAAAAACACTATGCTAAAGCCACATGCCATGGCACAAGCCTGTAATCCCAATGACTGAGGAGGCTGAGGTGGGATGATATCAAGTTTGAGGCCATACGTAGCCTATGCAACTTAGAGATCCTGCCTCAAAATAGAAATTAAAGGTATGGTGGAGTGTAGTTCAGTGGTAGAGCACTTGCCTAGCATGTACAAGGTCCTCAGTTCAAAGTCCCAGTATTAAAAAAAAAAAAGAGAAAGAAAAAAAAAAAAGAAAGAAAAAGAAAGAAAAACATTGTGTTATAGATTGGATCTTAAATGTTTATCTTAGTCAGCTTGTGTGTCACTGTGGCAAAATACCTGATAGAAACAGCTTAAGGAGAAAGGATAGGTTTACTGGGGTTCATGGTTTAAGGGACCTGAATTCACAGAGGTAGAAATGCATGGTGGCAGGGCAGGCATGGAGGTGGGGTAGGTGGCAGGGCCTGTGGCACAAAACCTCCTCACATAGTGGCAATAAGGAACAAAGATAGCTTATTAGATCCAGACCCCCCTGTAAAACCTCCAAAAGTCCACTTCCAGTGACCTACTTTGGCAAATCTAGGTTCTACTTCCCTAAGTTCCACAGCCCCTACAAACAGTGCAGTCTTGGCAAACTGCCACCAGCAATAACCAAACTTTCAAACTCATGACCTTTGGGAGACATTTGAGGTTCAACCCATAAGAGTGTTCCTCAAAAGTCCATATGATAAAGGTGTGGTCCCCAGCGTGGTGCTATTGGGTGGCAGTGGAGACTTTAAGAGGTGGGGCCTACTGGGAGGTCTTTAAGTCATTGAAGGGGATTGTGGGCCTCTAGCCCCAAACTCTTTCTATTTTTCTCTCTGGCCACCACGAGGTGAATGGCTTTGCTCTACCACATGCTGCCTCCATTATGTGCTGCCTTAAGGCTGGCACAGAAGTAATAGGTCTAATCAATCATGGACTAATACCTCCAAAACTGTGAGCTAAAATAACCTTTTTCTCCTTATAAACTGATAATCTCAGGTATTTATTTATTTTTCTTTCTTTATAAATAGTCTTTTGCTATATCCTTTATGTAACTATTAAATCACTTTTGTGTACACATTCATCAAGTCACATATTTTACAAAACTATAAACTAAAGAAGAGAAGAAAAGAAAAAAAAAGTAGGAATTTTAATTAATATATAATCCCAGATATTTATTACAGCAATGGAAAGCTGATTAATATTCACCATTACAAGACATTTAGTACAGTGCTTAATACATAGTGAGAACACCAAAGTGTCAGTTGTTATTTAATGATAACTACCTTTCTGGGATGCATTAGGAGGTTTCTATGGGGAAAATCATACTTTATTAGAAATAGTCTGTATTTTTATGACATTATTTTGATAAATAGTTATGAGGCACCTACAAAGAGCAAGATATGCCCATTGTGTTCTGAGTGACAAGGTGGGTTTGAAATAGGATTTGTCAGGAGGTGAAGCTACAGAGTACCAAGCTACCCACCCATGATTGCTACTATCTGAAATATTCTTTACCACTTCAACTCTCCATAAAACATATAGGATATAACAATTAAAATCACCTTTTAAAGTGAACTACAGTTAACATTTCTTTCCAGTTCTTCAGACAGCTAACCCCTCTTTATTGTTTTTCTTCTGAGTACAGCATTTTATTGATGGGATTTGGAACACTGATCTATTTGAAGGCTACAAAACATTGTTCATCAAGTGAAGCTAATAATTGCTTATACCAAATGAAATATCCTCAAACTGTAATTTTGTTTGGAGGTAAGCTGCTTTCATCTGAGTGTACAGACTGCAAGACACAACAGCCATTTTGTGATTAGTGGAAACTTCCTACAGCATCCCCACCAATTTCTTCACCTCCTGGAACACAGGATATGCTAATTCTTTGGCTTTTGCAGATCCGACTTGTAAAACCTTCTCTAAATGGTCCTTGTCCAATTTTAGTTTTTCAATTTCACTCTTAATTGGAGCAAACTTCTCAATCACAGCATCTGCTACTAGAAGCTTGTAGCGAGCAGTATCCATGCCTGCGCTGCGATGGACAATTTCCTCCACTGTGAGTCCTGTTACCGCGGCATGGATGGCGACCATGTTGGACACACCCAATCGACTGGCAGGCTCGTAGGTGACCTCCGAGGTGCAGTCCGTCACAGCCTTGCGGAATTTTTGCACTATCTCCTCTGGGTTGTCTGTTATTCGGATGGTGGCCAGTTTGTCAGGGTCAGATTTTGACATTTTGGCAGAGGGGTCACGGAGGGATTTCACTTTCTTCATTGATGCTAGGTGAAAACACCAACACGCACATGCCAAAACCAAATAAAAACAAACACATAAATAAATCAGGAAGAATGTCACCGTGTAGAACTTGAAAACACCAAGAGTACCAAAAAACTATTATTTTATCTGATTATACAAACAGTAAATACTCGTGAAAAATCCGAGCAATTTATGTAAGTATGAAAGTCAAGATCATTTAAAATGTGATAACACATCATTTTACTATTTTCAGGAATCTTCAAAGCATATATCCACAAAAATGTATAATCTGACACAAATGAAATTAAGTCAATCATATTGCTTTTGCTGTATACACCTTTCTGAAAAGTATTATTCTTTCCTTTTTCTCTGACTTTCCTCTCTGTCCTTCTCTATTAATAACCATTCCCTGACAAAACTATCATCCTTTCTGCCTCCCAATCAATCTTAACACTGTGGTAATCCTTCCATTTCTTTACCTAGGAATACATAAGTATTCACGTATACACACATTAAGATGCACATACAGGAGAAATGAGTTGTTTCTGGCTCTGGCAGAATCAAGAGGTGAGGCTGTGCTTCATTAAGCAGTGTTAATAATTGTCTACTGTAGGACTGTTACAGAAGCATATACAATTGAAATAGGTAAAATAACAGTAAGTCAAAACATTAAAATCTTAGTTATTGCTGAAAGAAGGTTGATTTCAATGCAAGGGATGCTCTGAATTTATTTGTGTGAACTGTTGCAAAACTTAGAAATTTATACTCGCTTTAGGTTTCTACACTGATACTAGGCCAGGATTATACTCCTTGACAGTGTTGTAAACTTACTAAAGATGGACAGTGCCCAGGTTCTGTGATCTCTGCCCCTGCCACAGAAGCCATTAAGAAGGTTCCAGACTTGCATAGCACTGAGGCTGAGGCTAAAATTTCTGATCTGGTGGGTGGATTGCAATTCCATCTTGATCGTTCATTTTAGAAGACAGAGTGTGAAGATAATTCCCTCTTGTTTTGTCTAGATTCAGCAGTTCTCACTCTTATGATTTTTGTTTTATTGTGAATATTTAGGAAGGCAAGGTCCACTGGTTTTGGAATCAGAAGAGCTGATAGGGTTCAGTTCTGCTACTAACAAGACAAATAACTTGGACTGCAAGTGAACCTTGCCAAGCCTTAGTTTCCTTATCCGTAAGACAAGGAAAGAAATAGGCTCTACCAAATAAAATGTGTTCTTTTATACACACCTATATATTAAGTTAGATAATACTTTATGAAATTATTGTTTTTAGCTTTTCTCATATGTTATATCTTTTGAATACCTTTAGTTGTTGTTTTCAAAAAGCCAATGTAGTCCACTAATCTTACATGATGGAACATGATGAGGATTCTAGTTATAAATCCTGAAACCTGTCAAAGCTGTCCAAGAGAAAGCCAAGTTTACTACTAAGAAAGTTCCCAGCCACTGTCTATAATTCAGTCCACTCTTCAAAATATGCCCAGATTGAACAATCATACATTTGTTACTCACTGAGAATAGACTTGGGCACTGGAAAGAACTCTCCATACTTTTTGTTGAATCCTCGTGCTAGATCCTGAACTAGTTCCATGTGCTGGACTTGATCTTCCCCAACAGGAACGTGTGTGGACCTTTAATAAAAGACAGACAGAAAAACTCAGCAAGGCAGCTTCTTAGACGGAAATGATATTGCAAGCAGCTGCATTTCCTGTGCCTGTTGCACTGTTGGTGTTCAACAAATGCTCACCAACTACAGAGGGAATGTTGAGACCCAAGTCTTTATCTGTGTATCAGACAAATGCTGAAGAGATGTTTGTCTATGCTGGTTCTGATTCTTTCACAGCAGAGGAATACAGCCATCAACACCAGCATGACAGGATCTAGCTGGGAGGGAGGAATGGGATCTTCAATAGCATATGCTGTACGCATAATTGCCTTTTAAAACCACTCCTCGTCCCTCACTCAGTCAGCACATATTATTCCAGCCCAGACCAGATGCTTTTTACCTCAGAGCTGTGGCTCACACTTGAAAGACATCCCACCCCACTCTTCAAATCAGACATGCAGAAAGCTCTTCGGGCAACACATTTTCCCCCGGCATCACACAGGGAATAATTCAAGATCCTTCTGGAATAAGTAAATTGCAATCACAGGATGATTAATATACTGCAGGGAACTTAAAACATCTAACGATATAGATGGATCTCAAAAACAATGTAGATTGAAGAAAGCAAGTTGCAGAAAATGGGTAGAATACACTGACTTTTATTTTATTTTGCAGTACTGGGGGTGAACCTAGGGCCTTGAACATGCAAGGCAAGTGCTCTACCATGAGGCTGCATCCCCAGGCCCTTTTCCTTATTATTTTGAGACAGAGTTTCCCTCAGTTGTGCAGGCTGCCTCTGGCCTCAAAATTGTGATCCTCTGCCTCAGCCTCCCGTGTGGCTGGCATTACAGGCATGTGCCATGGTACCTGGCTTACAATGACATCTATATCAACTGTAAAAGTACATATGCAAATACCATATATCATTTATCAGTGCAGATCTAGAGTAGTGAGTATAAGAATATATTGAAAGCTGGGAGTGTAGCTCAGAAGTAAACATGTGCCTCACATGTGCAAGAACTTGGGTTCAATCCTCAGCACCACAAAAAATAAAATAGTACTGAAAGCGTCTTTCCAAATTCAGGATTATAGCTGGTTTTAGAGGAAGAAGGGAGGAAACGGGACAGAGGAAAAAAAGAAAGGAGACCTGAATTTTATCTGTATTATTTTATTTTATTAAAAAATGTAGATGCGGCCAGGTGTGGGGGCACCTGCCTGTAATGCCAGTACTGGGGACACTGGCACAGAGGATGCGAAGTTGAAGGCCAGCCTAGACTGCATAAGCAGTTCTAGACCAGCCTAGTAACACGGTGAGAACTTATCTGAAGGAGACAAGAAAATAAAATGAGAGGCAGGGGAGGGAGGGGTAGGTGTGTGAAACAAACAAATAAAACCAAAATCAGAAAACATGAAATCCACTTATGATGTTTTCACTCCCACATAGAAAGTTGGCAGGGTCAGGTCATGGTGAGATGTGAAATAAGGGAAGTATTAACCACTGCAGATTAAGAGCTGGTGGGGACAACTGGATACTGAAGTGTTACTGGGGGTAGAGATAGATGATTTCAAACATTTAATGCTTGGCTAAAGTGGTTCGATTTGAAGATCCAGGTAATAAAGTGTGGTAGTTTTTTGATCAAGGAAGTTTAATATTGTTCCTGTGAAAGAAGTGAACTACTGTAAAGGAAGTTCTCACCCTTTCTAAGGCTCCATTTCCTCCGTAACTGGGATCACAATAATGGTTACAGCATACCATGTTTTGAGGATTACCAAGCATAATACTTAACAGCAGGAGCTCACTAGTGAGCTTTTGATATGACAAATACCCGTTAACATCTGACATGATGAAGGACAAAATTAAGTGACTTTGATATGGGGAACAGTGTGACTTTTTAAATAAGATCATTGTCGCTTTTGATAACTGATTCAACCCACAAGACAGAAATACCAATGTACAGTCCCAGAGATGGTCACAGACCTGGTCAGCCACCCTGATATGGGGTCCAAACATACTTGAAACTGACAATTCACACATCTGATCAGTGATCCCCAAATATAAACAGTGTGTTACGGGAATTCTGAGAACTCTTTGAAGACTATGGATCTGGAAGTGCTTTCTCTTCTTGAAAGGTCAGTATACCCTCGTCAGAAAAGCTACAAAATGATCATGAGGGCTATGTCCAGGGCTGTCTTTCACACAGCATGGAGCAGAAAGCCCCTGGTTCAGGGGGCGGTAAAGCGAAAATGCTCCTCTCTATGTGCCCTCAGCACACTGGGTGGGACCGCACTCTGCTCCTCTCCGAGGTGCACACGCACATGCCCCACCTTTGTCAAATTCTCTCTTTTGACCGGACTTTGCTACTCTCTTTCGGTAATTACAGGGAGGTTGACATGCAGAGGTCACCTTCACTCCCCCAGACCAAATGAGCCAACAGAGCAGGTTAAAAAGCAATTACGGTAGCCCATAGGAAATCACAATGGACTGCAACTAACACAGAAAAAACAATTACCATAATCAATACACTTTAAGCACATCAAAATGAATATTTCCACATGTCAAAATGGTTCCAGATTCACAAAGCAACCAAACTAAACAGAAAACACATTTAGTTTTCATAATGACGCTCCATGCGTCTTGCCTTATGTCGGAGCCTTGCCTCTTTTCTTACACTTCTGTGGGGTTTTGAATTTTTAAAAAAGGATTAAAAGCATTTTAATTTTTTTCACCTGGTTCTATTGCTCCACGTGGCTTTTGCATCTGACTTGCTTTGTTTGTTTCTGGTCTTTCCTTCTCTGCTCCAGCTGCTGCTTTCACCTCCTATAACTCATCTGGACCTTTATGTCCCATCATTGAGTTTACACTTCACATTAATTCAGCCTGTCTTTGATTCTACTCACTACGGGGCCTATTTTCTTCACGTTTTCAACCTCTTTCCTCATAGTCTTCCTTTCACTTCAAATAATTTAGTGCTGTTCTTTTAAAATTTATACCCAGCATAATGATATCCATATTAATACGCCTATACTTTTTCTCCATTTTCTTTTCTTTCTCTTACTCCAACTGTGTTTTCTTAGACACAACATAAAACAAAACTCTTTCATAATTTTGATTGTTATGACTTCTGTCACATAATAATGCGTCTGATCTTCTTCTTTGGTGACTAAACCATTTTTCTTTTGCTTAGCTTTTCATTGCATTTACGTTTACTTGGGATCAACTTCATCCCTTTGGCAGAATTAGTGTCCAGATGAATAATCATTGCCTACATAGATCTGCTTGCAGAGATTTTTTTTCTCTTGCCTTTTCTCCCCCCCGCCCTCCTGCTTCCGTGGCTGTGTTTGAATTTTCAGAGCAGCTGCCTTTATGCAGCTGGCTGGGACAGGGGTTTGGTTTCTTTCCTGACACAGAGGAGTGATCCTCCATTACTGGATGCTTATTGGATATGCTATGGTGACTGATTCATCAACCACTTATTGAAGACCCACAATGGGAAATGCCTAGTGCTGGGCTCTACAAGATATGTCATAATTTTTACCTTCTCCAGGAGGTACAAATTCTTCTGAAGCTACAAATTCTCCTGGCTACTCACTTTTTTTTTTTTTTTTTTTAGTATGTTCCATCTCATGAATGGCAACACCACTGATATAGTCACACAAGAGATGTGTAGTCAGCCGGGCATGGTGGTGCATGCCTGTAATCCCAGTGGCTTGGGAGGCAGAGGCAGGAGGATCACAAGTTTGAGACCAGATGCAGTCTGTGTAACTTAGTGAGACCCTGTCTCAAAAAGTGAAAAAATGGGCTGGGGGTGCAGCTCAGTGGTCCAGCACTTGCAAAGCATGCAGGCAGGAGGCCCTGGGTTCAAGCCCCAGTACTGGAAAAAAAAAAAAAAAAAGAGATGTGTAGTCATGCCTGATACCTCACTCCCATGCATATCCAATCCATTATGACATCCTGCTTCTTTCTCTTCAATGCCATCCTCATGGTCCAAAGCAGAGTAGTGAAAAGGCTTGAATAGACTGTCTCAGCTACTATTCTATAATTCATTTTCTGTATTTAAACCACTTCTCTTTTTAAAAGCACAAATTACATCAAATATGTTATATCCTCAAAATGTACAAGTAGTGTCCCACTTCTTTTTGGAGTGTGTACTGGCTTGTCTGTTGACATTTCAGCACAATTCTCACCCTTCTATGTTGTTTCACATGGGGGGGGCAATAGCCTGAAAACTGCGTATCTCAGATTGCCTCCCATTAACAGTTTTATTTAGTGTAGCAATAGCTAGATAGAATGAAGAGAAGAAGAAATGATTGCTCAGGCAGTTGTGGATGAATATGTGGTATTAGTGGACTACAGAAATGAGGTTTGGGCAGCATCTTTCAGGATCTCATAAAAATGCAGGATGGATCAGCAAACAGATGTAGTTCAAGAGCTGAAGTCTCCAAAGCAGTTTTAGGAGCTCTAACTTGGAAGGGGCTCCAGTTTAGCTCAGTTGGTAGAATACTGCTCTGTGCTCTGTGAGGCCCTGGGTTTGATCCCCAGCATGGCAAAAACGGTAGAACGATGTAGCAAGCCACTCCCAAAACAAGCCTGAAATAACCAGCCATTGAACACCCTATGAGGGTTGCTATGATTCAGACCTGACTTGATGGCACTTAATGACAAAAAATTTGGAAGACTAGTTCTCAAAAATCTTCTCTTCTTTCCTTCCTTCCTTCCCTTCCTTCCTTCCTTCCTTCCTTCCTTCCTTCCTTCCTTCCTTTTTACAGTACTTGGAATTGAACTCAGGAACTCAGGGTCTCATGCATGTTGACAAATGCTGTGTCAATGAAGTTATACCTCTAGGCCTCAAAAATCTTATTTTCAATGACAGAAGTCTGATCTGTAGACATTATGAGGACTCATCTCTTCTCTGACTCTATTAGCCTGAAGTTTCAGACCAATCATTTTACTTTCTATCTGCTTTGTTTTTTGGTTTGGTTTGTGTTATGGTTTGGATTTGAAATGTGCCCCAAAGGTCACATGCTAAAGGCTTGGTTGCGAACTGCTGGCACTACTGGGAGGTGGTGGAACCATTGGGAGGTAGGGCCTAGCAGAAAGAGGTTAGGTCACTGAGGGCTGCCCTTGAAGGGGATATGGGGGCTGAGCCCTGCTTTCTCTCTCTTATGCTTCCCAGCTGTCATGACATATGCAGCTTTGCTCCACCATGTGCTTCCCACCATGACACTTTGCCTTATCACAGGCCAGGGCAATAGGACTAACGCACCATGAGGTGAAATCTCCAGGCCCCTGAGCCAAGGTAAAGATTCCCTATTTTAGGTTGACTTGTATCGGGTATTTTGACATAGTGATGGGAGGCAAACAAAGTTTGGTTTCTGCTTATTCATAGGTTTTTAAGGCCTCATTTTCCTAATTTACTAGTTATTTCAGCTTTTGTTTTCACTATCTTCTTATCCTCTTCCCATGTTTTTCTGGTCTAATTCTTGAGAAAGATAACCTGATTAACCTAGGTAATGGTTCTCATCTGTATGAGTAGGCTTAGAAGTTTTTCTCTGAAAGTTCATTTCATTTCATTTCTTTCTTCCATCCTTTCTTTTTTTGTAGTGATGGGGATTCAATCCAGAGTTTCATGCATGCTAGGCAAACATTGTACCACTGAGCTATATACCTAGCATAAAAATTGATATCTTTATTTGTAAAATAGGGATAATACTACCTAGTACAGAGGGTTGCTATGAGTTGACCCCACTTGATGGCACCTACCACCACCCACCTTACAGGGCTATTGTGAGAATCTGAATAGACACAATATGTGTAGTGGCTATTATTGTTGATGTTTGGTGTTGTCGAGTCATGTCTGATTCATAGTGAGTGACCCTTATAGGCTGATTGTTTTGGGATTGCTTTGGGAGTGTATTGCTACATCCCTCTCCTGTTTTTTGTGGTGCTAGGGATCAAACCCGGATCCTCTGAGAGTGCAGAGCAGTGAGCTAAAACCCAGCCCAGTAGCTATGATGATGCCTGGCAAATAATGCTCAACATATGTTAATCCTTCCTTCTCTTTCCTTCAGGACTATGCCTAGTATAGTACCTTTTTGTGGATTAGTGGCATTATAGGTACTTTCTGAATATGAATAAAAATTTTGTATGTGTGTCTATACACATACATATGCACATATACATATACAACTATACATACATATAGAGAGAGGAGGAGAAAGAGAAATGCATACATGCATACAGGAAAAAAAGAGAGAAAAATAAATATTTACTTAATATACAGCCAGCTATTTGAAATTAGGCCTTCAGATAAATAGCAAAGGTACAAAGAAAAATTATGAACACCTGCTATTTTTGAATATTTTGTCTTTTAAAAAATATCTTCTATTTATTGTGCTCTCAGGCTAAAGATGATCTCTGCTCTCAATTCCTGGGTTCCTTACTGAGTTCTATTGGAGCAATTATGTAAATCTTTCATAAGCCTATCTGGAAGGCTCTTTTCCACCCTCTCCCTTGTATTTGTTCTCTAGCCCACCATGCCACTCATTCTAATGCCAGTTTTGACAAAAGCAAACACTAAATCTACATGTGACTTGCATCAACATTTTATGAATAGGCCACACAGATTTGCTGGTAGAACCAACACAAATGTTTTATCCATCCTTCAATTTGTTGATTTACCTATCTATATTGATAATGTAAATTTTCATTGACATTCTGGCTATGACCTTTCTCAAAATCCAGAAATACCTCGAACAAAACAAAAACTAAAAGCTACCCCCAAGTGTGTAGGTGGACCAGTCTGACACCAGGCAGAAGGGAAATGTCTGGCTATTTCTCTTGAGCAAAGGGGCATGCAGATGTCTGCCTCATGTGCATGATCTAATTATGGCACTGGATCTGGCAGATAATTTCTAGGCTAAGATAGAAGATAGTCATCTTGAATATAGATAATTGCCTAGTTTTAGAGAAAAACAATGCTTTCTGTTGAACAAAGTGGATCTGAAATATCAGAATGCTGACAAGGGTAGGTAAGAGTGCTGCTGCAAGTATTCTCCTGTTAGAAGGCACGAAGGAGGAAGGCATCTTATGTCCTTCATAGCATATCTTCTAACGATGAGCTAGTCCAGTAAAAATTACAGAAGGGATATTGACTGTATGGGGATTTCTTTGCTACTGGGAGTGGGGTAGAAGATAACTGTGGCTGAAAGAGAAATGCCTATCCCTGGAAGCATTAAATATTTTTATGTGAGAATCCTGCTGATCTTGAAGGGAGAGTGAGACAGACAATAAGCCATCAGAAAACTTTTAAGGTTTACCTGCTATGTCTGAAATACTTATGGTTTTGTATAAGATAAAAGGACATTCAAAACCTCAGGCTCTGCTCTTAAAAGGGCAGCACATACAACAAGTTCAGAGATCTTAAGAAGCTATTTTTGCCAGTGTCAGCCTTTTTAAAAGTTTCTCTTGTGCCTTAAAATTTTTGCATTGAGTTTACACCAGGTACTATCAATTCATACACAATTTGCTTAATAACCCCCTGAGCTATGCCCCATTAATCCACCTTATAGATTAAAAAAAAAACTATAGTCTATCATTCCACCAATTTTATTTTGGGGAATTAATATAAATATATACTAGTCCTCCTTATCCATGGTTTCAATTTCTGTGGTTTCAATTACCTAGGGTCAACTATGACCTAAAAATAATAAATAGAAAATTCCAGAAATAAACAATTCATACTTCCAATGTGTATACCATCCTAAGTAGTGAGATGAAATCTCACACTGTCTCCCCACCTCACACTGTCCTGTTCAGAGCATGAATTGTCCAGTTTGGCTAGCACATCCTTGCTGTATATGCAACCAGCCCTTCAGCCCTTCATCACTTGGTAGCCCTCTTGGTTGCCAGATTGATGGTTCCAGTGTCATAGTGACTACGTTCAAGTAATATTTATTTTAATTAATAAGGACCTCAAAGGACAAGGATAGTGATGCTGGTAAGTCAGACATGCCAAAGAGAAGCTGTACGGTGTTTTCTTTAAATGACAAGGTGAAAGTGCTCAACTTAATGAAAGGAAAAGAAATCATGTGCTAAGGATGTTAAGATCTATGACAAAAACCAATCTTCCACCTGAGAAATTATGGAGAGGAAAAAGAAATTTCTGTTCATTTTCTTGTCATACTTAAAACTCCAAAAGTCGCAGCAAGAGTGTGTGATAAGCCCTTGGTCATTCACTGCCTCTGTGTCATCATCTAGGCACTATATTACTTCACATCACCACAAGGAAGAGGATGAGTACAGTAAACTATGATAAATGTAGGGAGCTCACATTCATGTCACTTTTATTACAGTATAGTATTATAACTCTTCTAATGTCTTACTGTGCCTGATTTATAAATTCAACATTTTCATAGGTATGTATGTATATGCTATGATTTGCATAAATGTCCCCCATACTTCCATGTATTAAAGGCTTGGTCCCCTGGATGGTGCTTTGGCAGGTGCTGTGGACCTTGAGGAGGAGCCTTGGGGCAGGTCCTTAGGTCAATGGGGGAATGCCCTCAAAAGAGATTGTGAGACACTTGACCCTTCCTCTTCTGCTTTTTTGCTTCCTGGCCATGAGGTGAGCAGTTTGCTCAGCCAGATACTTTGTGTGACTGCTATCGAGCATGCCCAAAGCACTGAGCCTACCTCATCTTGATTAGAGCCTCCAAAACTATAAGCCAAAATAACCTTTTTCTCTTTATAAGTTAATTATTTTAAGTATTTTATTATAGTTATGGAAAGCTGACTAACTATATGTATAGAAAAAAAAAACACCCCACTGTATATGTAGGTTTCTCTATATCCATGCTTTTAGGCATCTATTGAGGGTCCAGAAATGTATCTCTTGCAGATAAGAGGAGAGAGAGTACTGCATTTACCTTCACTTTAGTATATATGATCTTGTATGGTTCTGGTGTTCCATGTGAGAATTTTGTCTCCTAAAATAACTATTGTCTTCTTAAGAAAGGTTACCACTAATCAGCAGACCCTTAGCCATTCACTGATGCTTCATTATCCATTCACTGGCTAAAAACTTTGGGTGAGTTGTTTAACCTCTCTGCCCTGCATTTGTCATGGAAGGGAACTGAAGAAGAAGCTCCTTAAAACTCTTTCCAACTCTATGCTCCATGGTATCATGAAGATGGTATTTATTCTTTTTAGAGTTTACTGTTTTTCATAGCACTCAGCTCAGATAACTCCCTTATCATAGCTACTGAACTGTTATGGAAACTTACTATCCTTGTGTGTTTTCATATTCTAGTGTTGAAAAGTCTTGGCCTTCAGTTCTATAAAGAAGAAGTTTTAAAAACAAAATTATATGTAAAATCATAATAATCAAAGACATTAATTATTATTAAGCACAACCAATCTCAGTCATAACAATACCTAACCCATATTTTATTTTAATCCTCTAATAATCCTGTAAAGAGTAAGAATTCCTACTTTACAAGCATGAAAACCAAGATTCTTTACAGAGTTTTTTCAAGTAAATATCTTAGTTCACTAGGAAATATATTATTAGACTGTCTTTTGTTCCCTGTTAGACAAAATTATTCTAGACATCCCAAGGTAAGTCTAAAGTCTTATGACAAATTATACATGTTATCAAAATTCCACATTTAAGTTAATACAACCTAGAGACACATGTAATCCTTATGTGTAAGTTTTAATCAGAATTAAAAACAGGTTGCATGCTGTATACACTCATGGACATTCCCTATTTGCAGGGCTAAGCCCCTGCCCTTCTGACTGTTCTGTCATTAAGGCTCAAGGACTTTGGAGTCCTGCAGCAGAGGAACAGATACTCTCATCTCTATACTATCAGATTTACATATAATAAATTCTAGCTCTATATGAAAGAATCATATCCTTGGGGGAAAAGTGTAGAAAAACATTCATGGACTTGCTTATAAAGGTTTCTAATGCATAGTAAGTGCTATGTGTTAGCTCTTAATAGAATCACTTTCTCACTGAGACGTATTTCTGTGCTTCAGTAACAAGGCCAGGGCTGCAAGTGCAGGCTGACTGGGACACTTCATCTCCAGAAAGCCACATGGAGGCCAAGGGAGGTTGATGAGGAAAGACAGGGAGACATTGGGAGGGATGATATCAGAAGTCCTGGCCAGCAGAACAGAGAGAGGAGGGGTGAGCCTTCTTCTTTGTGTACTTTTAAGGCCTGTAAGGGCAGCAGTAGCTGATTGGATGAATTATGGATCCAGGGAAAGTGAAGGGGACTGTACATGATGTTAAAGAGTTTGTTCTCAATATGAAGGTCTAAGACAGTAGCCACTAGCCACAGGTAGATATTTAAATTAATCAAAATTAAAGTAAAAAATTCAGTTCTCTGCCACACTAGCAACATTCCAAGGGCTGAACAGCTGCTTGTGGCTAGTGGCTACAGTGTTAAAAAGGGCAGATGAAAAACACAGCCATAATCACGGCAAGTCCTATTAGATAACACTGCTTTAGACTCTGGATTATATCAGAAATCAACATTTAAAACTCCTGAAGTTTAATTGTTACTGAGGAAATATATACGGCATAGTGGTTAAGAGCATAGGCTCTATACTTGGACTTCCAGGGCTTGAATCCTGGCTCCAAACCTTACTAGCTACATGACTGTGGGTATGCTACTAACCACTCCATGCCGTCATTTCCTCAACTGTATAGCAGGCATAAAAGTAGTACAGATTTTACAAGGTTGTTGTCAGGATAATATAAAGTACTTATAAATGTGTTAGGCCAGGTCAGGGTGACTGGTATTGGAATGTAAACAGGTTGAAATAAGAGGTCACAGACTGGCACGTGTACAATATTATTATGATATAATCCCATGTAACTGTGATGTGATTGGACAATGGTCTTGGCAATTAGCCACTATCATGTAAAAGCCTTACAAAACCCCTCCATCAGCACTAGGTGTGACAAGCAGAGAGGACAGGATGTATGGAAAGGATGGGCTGTGGAGAGGACTGGGGGCATGGGGAGGCAATGGAGCAAGCAAAGGGCAACAACGGTGGGCAGTGGCACCACAGAGAGAATGGAGTAAAGCACGTCACACCTGCCGTCAGCTCCTCAAGTGTGTTTTGGTTTCTCTGTGGGCCCCAACTGTCCCTCCTTAGCCGAGAAGCCCAGCTCGGACTCATAATTGGTATAGTCCACAGGAAGATCCTACACTTGGCACTGTGAGAAGGATACAACAGTTGGTGCAGTGAGCAGGGTCCGGTGAGTGTCCCCCCTCCATCCCAGAGCACCCCAGAGAAGGGATGTGGCCCTCCCCAAGTTTGTGGTATCTGTTGGCAGCAGTCTCACTGTGATAGTCTGCTCCAGGAGATTGGAAGCGTACAGAGTTCCCCTCCATGTCCAGTGCCTGATTGGCCCATTGCCTCAACACAGAGCTATCTGTTGAGTCCATGAGAGTGGGCAGTGGCAGAAGCTAAAATGGCAGATCCAGGAGCTCCAAGGATGCCTGGGAGAGGAGACTCAGGCAGGGGAGCAGCTGTAGCAAGTCTGGCAGGGCAGAGGTGTGTGGGAGAAGACCCAGTTGGTCTTGGAGGCCAAGGTATCTGAGCTGCAGGTAGAGTTGAGCAGCCTACAGACTGTGTGGCAGGAAAGGGAGGAGAGGCCACTAAAAAGCTATAGCGAACTCACCTTGTCTGGAGTTATGAGTGCAGGAGTTACAGGGCCTGGTGGGCAATGGGGAGCGAGCTCAAGCGGAGATCGCTGAGAAGCTGCAGCGAGCTCGGGCTGAACTTCAAAACACATGATGTCCACTGAGCCAAGCTGAGTCTAAGGCCATCAAGTTGGGCAAGGAACTGAGCAGTGTGGAGGCCCAGCTGCACAACACCCAGAAGCTGCTATAGGAGGAGGCCAGGGCAAAGCTGGCCTTAGGGTCCCATGTGTGAGCTATGGAGGCCAAGGCAGCCAGGTTGCTGGAGCAACTGGAGGAAGTAGCCACTGGGGAGTGGACAGGCCAGGAGACAAATGATGCCTCCTCTACGTGCAGCAGCCCCACCTATACTGGAACTGATAGATCAACAGACTTTGTCCTTGGGACTGTATTATTATATGATAGACTTGACTATGTCATTGGTTGGTGGCCAGGGATTTGGCTACCTGGACACAGCTGGCCACTGTGTCCCTATTTCATTGTATTGATGATATTAAGTCAACCTCTCATTGTCTTACAGATTTAGAAAAGACAACAGAAGCCAAATGAACTGTAGCCCAGGCTCAAGCCTTTCAGTAGTTAATCCTGAGAAGACATTACAGTTGGATGTAACAGTGACCCCTGAGGGCTGGACGGTGCCTAGAACAACTCATGAAAAAATACAGTGAGTGCCAACTGGGTTTTGTTCCAAGCTATGTAAATAGAGCCTATGGTAACCCATGAAAAAAATGACAAGTGCCAACTGGGTTTTGGTCCCAACTTTAAAAGGGAATAAAGAGTCAATATTCCCTAATAAAAAAGCAACTTGCTTCTGTGTATGTAGCTCTGCAGACTAGTGAAGCCCTTACTCTGCAAGACACAGTACAGGTCAGGACTATGTATCCTAAAGCAGGAGGGATACCATCACAGGTGCCTGCCCTCAACACAGGGATGACCTAAATGACCATTTTAGTGAAGTGGGGAGTATACCTAAAACAACTGGCAAAGGTGACTACCAGCCCACATTCTCTAGAACTACAAGTGTTAGGCCCTATCACCTTTGCCAAATTTATTGATCCCTCACCTTCTGTCCTAGAGACACCTAGCTTGTATGTGAGGGGAAGCTGTCATTTCTCCCTGAGGCTTGGTACACACATGGCTCCAGTCTGGGTAACCCCAGCCAGGGACAGCAGTAGCTGTCTGGTTGGGCAACAAGAACTTCTAGTTAGACACTGGCTGAAGACAGAGTAGCCAGTGGGCAGAGCTACATGCTATATATATATATATATATGGTGATCATAAATAACCAGAGCCCTTCCATAGAAATATAGACAGTTGGACAGTGTACCATGCACTAACACTCTGACTGCCTCAGTGAGTGCAACAAAATTGGCTAGTAGGTCATCAGCCCATGTGGGCCAAGACGTCTGTGAGCCTGGGCTGATGCTCTCACCTGGACCTGTAGCATACAGGTGCCCCAATTAGATATAGCCATGTGGGTCCATCACTGATTGGGATATGTTGGCTCATGGACCATGCTACAAGTTGCCCAATATTGGGGTCTAGAGGTTATCCCCACAAAAGCAACTTAGGCAGTTAGACAGTGTTCTGCCTGGGTTGCAACTCATCCAAAGCACTCTGGTAATGTAGCCAAAGCAAGGTCTCATAAAACAAGGTGACACACCCTTTCATCATTGGCAAGTTGATTTCATGGGTCCATTACCATCAGACCAAAAAATGGCTTATGCTCTAACAGCCAAATGGGTTTTTGCTTGCTTGTCCTACACAAAAGGCCACACAAGAGGTAACCATACAAATACCTCCTAGTATAAAGGGGAGGACTCAGGGGGTCAAAGGACTCAAAGGTCACAAGGCCTTTGGCATTGTGTCCCACTTTGATTTCAGCCAGTTTAAGAGGTGGAATGCTAGGCCAGGTCAGGGTGATTGGTGCTGGAATGTAAAGAGGTTGAAATAAGGGGCCACAGATTGGCATATGCACACAATATTACTATTATGATGTGATCCCATGTAACTGTGATGTGATTGGACAATGATCTTGGCAATTAGCCACTATTGTGTAAAGGGCTTAATAAGCCCCTCCAGCAGCATTAGGCACAGAGAGGATGAAATGAGCAGAGTGGACAGGACATGTAGAGTACAAGCCATGAAGAGGAATGAGGGGCATGGAGAAGGCAACAACCATGGGCAGTGGCACCACGGAGGGAGCAGAGAGGAATGCCCTGGAGTGAAGCATGTCACACCTGCCTTTAGCTCCTTGAGCATGTTTTGGTTTCTCTGTGGGCCCCAAGTATCCCTCCCTGGCTGAGGAGCCAGCTAGGACTCACTAGTGGTGTAGTCCACAGGATGATCCTACAAAAGGTTTCATAGTAAGTGCTATGTGTTAGCTCTTAACACTATCATCTTCTCATTGAAACATACTTCTTCAACCTCATACCTATTACTGGGGATCAGATATAAACTGACTCACATGTCTAATCCTTTTTGCATTACCCTTCTCCATGAACCAAGCCTTTGTTGGATCACTTAAAGTACCTTCTTTGCTGGGCAAGGTGGCAAATGCCTGTACTCCCTGCCTTTGGGAGGCTGAGGCAGGAGGATCATGGGTTTAAGGTCAGCCAGGGCTACCAAGTAAGACCCTGTCTCAAAATAAACAAACAAAACCAGACAAACAACTCAAATCACTCTTTGGTCATCATCAGTATGTGTGAGCCCGGGGTTGGTCTGTCACCTTACTTGTAGACTAGAATGTCGGCTGCCTGGAGTACTGGGTATACGAGCAGGCCCACGGCACTTTTGTGCTTCTGCGTGGCAGTCTTTGCCTGTGGGAGATGAAAAGAGGAGGGGGAGAAAACTGACTTGAACCTAATTCTGTTGCTCAATTAGAAAATCTTTAAAGCAAGCAAAGTGTGATCTGAAGCCACGTGTAATAACTCTATTTCAGTTCCTTTTAGCAACTCTAGTCATCTTATGGCTAGCTCCAGGCGTAGGCAGAAGTAAGATGAATCATTTTACCACTGTCCCTTTATTTTCTTTCTTTACTTTTGGTACTGGGGATTGAAGCCAGGGCCTTGCTCATGCTAAACACATCCTCTACCACTTCTAGCCCCTCAACCCTTGAAAGGATCCTATATTGCCATTACTTCTCATTTATTTCACTAAAGACAAAGGAGTTTTCTGGGTTCCAAATCAGACAAATGTCAGATTTTACAGATAATGTGAGAAATTATCATAAAATTACATTTCTTTAAATTAACATGAGTGAACATCTCCTTGTGACCACACCCCTGATAAAAGCCAGTTCACAGTTATCACTGGGTAAAGTTCATGAGGTTTAACTGGAAGTGAGCAAGTGGGAAAAGAACTCAATCTTTAAAAGCTGCTATTATATTATAGTCTTTTTATATTAGCATAATGGACCTTGAAATTGTAAGAGAAATGAGGAGATGTAGAGAACATTCATATTTATTGAGTGCCTATGTGGCATCCAATCCTGTCAAATCTCAGAAACTAAGCAGGGTCAGGCCTGGTTAGTACTTGGATGAGAGACCGTCTGGGAACACCAGGTGCTGTAGGCTTGGGAGAAGGACCTGACAACCCACCCTCCAAAATCAATCAGCCACTAAAAACCCTATAAATAGCAGAGAAGTACTAACAATGGTGTTTTGCCTATTGTACATAGGGTTGAGCTATGAGTCAGACACCCACTCGATGGGAACTAAAGACCACCACAACAACATTAGGTGCTCCAGATGCCTTACATTTGTGTTACTCACCACTCTTCCAAATAACCCTGTCTCCATCCTGTGCCCCATTCCCGACCAAAACCGAGCTCAGTGTTCTTATCAGATCCTCCCATGGGACTGGAATCCTGCCCTCAGAGCACTCCACTTTGTTACTTGTTTAACTGTCTCTTCCTAAACAAACTATCAGCCTCACCGTGGGCGCTACATCTGTCTATCTGTCTGGTTGAATGCTGTATCACCAGCACCTGGTATTACAAGACTCACTAGAATTCATTAATGAAGAAATGACCACAGAAGGCAGTAACATGCGCTAGGACAAGGCTGGGATTTGAAATCCATGTTTTCTAGACAAATAAGAAAAACTGCTGACTAGTGAAAAGGTTTCTCCAGGAAACCAGTGCGTCCACTGGCAATGTGTGACCAGAAAACCTGTAGAAGTTATTTCTAAGTGGGAACAGTTCTTATTAAATTAGTATTCAGTTCCTCTAACAAGAATTTCAGTATTAAACTTAGTCATAGAGAATTATGATTAAATAGAAAAGTTTTGCCTAAAGCCAAAATATGGCCAAGAATATCGTTAAATTTGTCCCTAATCCCTGGCAGGTAATGAATCTGCTCTGTGCATGTCTGAAACAATCCCAAACAATCAGCCATTGAAAACCCTATGAATAGCAGACAGGCACTGACATAATGCCAGGCATGTCACAGTGTTGGGAAGTGTTTTACCTGTTGTACATAGGGTCACTATGAATCGGACCCAACTCCACTAAACCTAACAACAACAACAAAAATCCCATTCATGGGGGCTCCATTTTCATGGTATGGTCACCTCTCAAAGGCCCCTGCTTTGTGGGTAGGTTTCCATACAGGAATTCTGGGGGGACACAAAATGTAGAAGCATAAATGAAGTCTTCTGAAGATCAACTTTTGAGCAAACCAATGACCCTGAAAATACCCTCAAAAGAAGTTTGAAACTGAACTTAGTGTTGACATAGTTGGGGTCTATCTACTCTTGCATTATTCAATTGCAAAAATAAATCCAAGTAAAGTACTATGAATTACCTAATTTATCTTTCTCAACTAAATGTCTTAGAAAAAGTAAAGCCTTAATTTTTCTGTGGATTGGAACTGTTGCCTGGGCTCAATTTATTTAAATGTTAAATAAAATATGTGGCCATCTCCTCACAATATAAAACTTTTTCTTTAGTGCCAGTTAGCTCCAGTTAGGGATGGGAGGCAACTTTAGGCTCCAGTAATCTAGAAATTGTGATTGTTGGTTAATTATAAATTGGTAGGTCCAAAATCATCACAGACTACAGTCAAACACAGATAAAAACAAATAATAGGATTTCTAAGTTGGAAGGACTCTTGCGAACTCTTTCACCTTCCATTTAATACCTTGAAGTAGAAAGGTGAAAGATGCTATTCCAGACAACAGTGGGTAGCAGACCAGGCAGGAGAGTAAACTCAGGACCCCTAGAGCCTAAGACAGTACAGAACAGAAAGAGAAAAACGGCTTCCTGTTTATTAATCAGATCCTGGCATTTACCTTCCACTGGTGCAAATGTTGTAATTGAGG
Organism: Pedetes capensis; assembly: GCA_007922755.1. Lineage (NCBI taxonomy): Eukaryota > Metazoa > Chordata > Mammalia > Rodentia > Pedetidae > Pedetes > Pedetes capensis. Next base: position 79,317 of record VMDO01003269.1, read on the forward strand.
TAGTCTGACCATGCAGGTAAGGATCCAACTTAACTGTGTGTGTTCAGACACCTAAAGAAACAACATAGAACATTAAGAAAGGTGGCCAAATGTTTTCTTACATATAAGCAAAACCAAACAAACAGCAGATAGTATCTTAGCAGGTTGAAAATACACCCAGTTCAGGTTATTAAAAGAAAACATGAAGTGGGCTTAGTTGTGGTTCCTGATGCATAGACCCTTAGTTGAAGAAATTATAAAAGCCAACTGATACAAATAAATCGTTTTTACCACACCTCTTGTAAGGAGTGACAAAAATTTGTTTCAACATTTTTAGTGACAAGGTTTCATTATGTTGAGGGGCATGCATTCCACCCTTGATAAGCCAAGCTTATTAAGAGGACCCCCCTGCACATACACATACCAACACACACAGAGGTCCCAAGACCTCCCTCAACCACTTTTAAATACATGAAAATAATTATAATATTTTACATTTAAATGGCAGAGAAAAGCATTGAGTTTAAAATTAAAGCTTCTTTAGATCTAGAGTGATTTGAAACTTAGGAGTCATTTTATCTTCCCATCATCTAATGGGTATTTTAAAAAAGTGTACAAAGTTAGGGGTTTCATCATGACATTTCCATAATGTATATAATGTACTTTGATCATATGCACTTCCTGTGTTACCTCCTCCCTTTTAGAGTTGAACCCAGGGCTTCACGAATAACTTTGCAAGTACTCTACCACTTGGCTGCACTCCTAGCCCATTTTTTACTTTTCATTTTGGGATAGTCTTGCTAAATTGTGCAGGCTGCCTCTGGCCTCAAACTTACGATCGTTGTGCCTCTGCCTCCTGAGTTGCTGGGATTACAGGCATGTGGCTGGCTTATGACCCTTCCTTATCCACCCCTTTGCCATCCCCTTTCCCCATCTACATCCCTAATAGTCCTCCAAGGGATATTTTTATAATTTCTAGTTTCTCCTCTTCCTGTTGCCTCCTTTTCCTACTCTTCCAGTCCTCCTTCCTTCCTTCTTTCTTCTTCTTCTCTCTCTCTCTTTCTCTCTTTCCTCTTTCTTGTCAACAAGAAAATATAAACTTTCCTCCATTCATTTTTCTTTGAATCAAATTTAATCATGTAACCAAACCTGACAACAATTGGGATGATTCTTGGGCCCTGGCCACATTCTAACTGATGATCTAGAATTTAAGTCCTATGCATCCCACTTCTGGGCCCTGGGGATTGTAAGCCCTTCATCAACTGTGGCTTTTTTGTGTCCATATGATTCCCTTAAAAAGCAGAAACTGTTGCCAACTCTGCAAAGTGCCCCCAAATGTGTTCTTTGTGGGTTTTGCAAAAGGAACATAAAGGAATGGAGCTGAACCAGCCCAGACCTATTTTACTAGCAAGGAATCACCATCTGGTGTAAGATAGTTTCTCATTTTTTCCCTCATATAGAGAGGGAAGAGTTGTTTTTCATGTGTTTGACAACGAATCACTTTTAAAGTTTTGCAAGTTGCTGGGCTGAATCTATCATCCTTCTTCTAAGAGGCATTTGGGTTTCATTGAGGGCAGTGGCTTTGACAGCACTGTCCAGGAAAATTGCTAACTGCTGCTGTAAACAAACAGTTATCAGACACAAACAGTAACCTGGGATGTAAGCAAGAGGATTAGATTTGCTTCCACTCATCAAGCAAAACACGTTCCTATTAGAACTAACACAATAAGAGCTATTTTTTTGGCATAAAGAAGCAGGAGAGAATTTTTTCCTCTTTTTATTGAATTGGGGGAAAGGAATGAAAACAAGGAAAATAACTATGGACATGTGGAAAGAGACAACATGACTCCTTCCCTTCAACTCTGATTCAAATGCTTAGCTTTGGTGACAAACAAAAAGCTACCACTCGGTCTTCATGCACTCAAGTGTTTTTCTTGGAGTAGCTTTTTGTTTGGAAATATGAAATAAGACTTAATATTCTGCAGAGATCTTCCTGGTGTTTCCAAACTAGAGAGCATCAAATTAATTCAAATTATTCTCATATAGAAAACATGGGTAAAAGATCAAAGTCAACTGGTTTTTCACAATTTATCATTAATAATTATATAAGAAAAGTAGTACTTCAGGATTTGCTTTTCTTCTTATTCATGACAATTATGTGGAAAGGCTCAGATTTCTATTTGAGAAAAAGAAAAAGTAGTAGGTATCTATATGTAATATTTTCTTACATTGAGAAGCCAAATGAAATAGCTATGTGTCTTAGCCATAGGGGGAAAAAGGGGGACAATAAACTGGCTTATTAACCATCCACAAACTAGTCATCAGTAGTTAGTAGAAAAGGACTGAAGATTTCTGACTCTGTGATTGTAACAAGACACACACACTCCTCAGTTTCAGCAACTTTGCCTAGTTTATTCACTCCTATGAAACACAGCCTGGCACAATGTATGTGCTCAGTAAACATTTGTTGAGTATATGAACTCTATCAATGGCTGCACAAAGAATAGGATCATTGCTTTGGCAACTGACTACTTGGTGATCTAGGAAAAAGCAATTTCAAGGGAGTGATTGGGATGGAAGCTAAATTACAATGAGATGAAGTGTGAGATTAGGAGGCAGGATATGAATACAGACATACAAGGAGCATGGAAGAGTGATTAAGAGCTTGGTCTTTGAAGTGAGGCTACCTGGGTCCAAATACTAGTTTGTCACTTATTTAGCTAAGGGACCCTGGGTAAGTGATTTAATCTCTCTATGCATTAACAATAGTATCCTCCCAAAAGTGCTTAGAACAATACCTAGCACATTGTTGTTGTTGTTAGGTGCCGTCAAGTCAGTATTCGACTCATAGCGACCCTCATAGGGTTTTCAATGGCTGACTGTTTCAGGATTGCCTTGGGAGTGGATTGCCAGGCCCTTCTCCCATTTTTGTGGTGCTGGAAATTGAACTCGGGACCTCAGAGACTGCAGCGCAGTGCTCTACCAACTGAGCTAAATCCCAGCCCTTACCTAGCACATAGTAAACACTTAATATTATGTTCATTATTATTATATTTTTTAGAAATGCTTCTAAATTTTTGAGATAAATGTGGATTCACATAGAGTTGTAAGAAATAATACACAGATCTCAGATCCTTCACTTAGTTTCTCCCATGGCAACATCTTGCAGATTAATATGGAAACCAGGAAACGGAATTTGATATAATTAGTTGTTAGGTGCCGTCAAGTTGGTATCTGACTCATAGTGACCCTACATACAACAGATGAAACACTATTGTCAGTGCTTGTCTGCTATATGCAGGGTTTTCAATGGTGGATTGATTTTTGGGATTGGACTGCCGAGTCCTTCTCCCAAGTCTACAGTATCTGGTGTTCCCAGGTGGTCTCACATCCAAGAACTAACCAGGCCGACCCTGCTTATCTTCCAAGATCAGGCAGGACTGGATTCTAGAGTGCTATGGCTGCAGACTTTTAGTAGACTAGATAAATATATTGTGGTATACAAACAATGGAATACTGCAGCAATGATGACGAATGAACAATTACATGTCAAAACATGAATGAATCTCAAACATACTGTTGGGTAAAAGAAGCCAGACACATACTGAATGTAAAAGTCCCTAAGTGCACATGGAATAACTCTGTTCTATAACATTTATGGGCTGGGGTTTAGCTCAGAGTGCTGCTCTGTGCTCTCTGAGGCCCTGGGTCTGATCATCAGCACTGCAAAAATGGGATCTTCAGCACTGAAAAAACGGGAGAAGGACGTGACAGCCCACTCCTGAAACAATCAGCCATTGAAAACCCTATGAATAGCAGAGAAGCACTGACATAAGGCCAGGCATGGTACAGAGTCGGGGGAAGTTTTGTTCTGTTGTATATAGGGTTGCTATGAGTTTGACTTGACTAGACGACACTTAGGGCTAGGATTTAGCTCAGTTGGTAGAGCACTGCATTGCAGTCTCTGAGGTCCGGAGTTCGATTCCCAGCACCACAAATGTGGGAGAAGGATGTGGCAATCCACTCCAGAGGAAATCCTGAAAACCCGATAAGGGTCACTATGAGTCAGACACAACTCAATGGCACCTAACAACAACAAGATGGCACACAACAACAATAACATGCATAAACAGGTTATCTTGGGAGAGGTCAATAAAGAACATTCTGTGCACTAGTGACATGGGTGTGTTCAGTTTATGAAAACACTGAGGCACCTACATTTATGATTTTACACTATTAAGTATGTTTATTATATCTAATATAAAGTATATATCAAAAAATTTGAAAATATGCCTATAAAAATTGAGTCATGTAATGAAGAACCCAATAGATGTGGCAAATACTAGACTGCAAATAGCTGAAGAAAGAATTAAAGAATTAGGGGAAAAAAGCTACCCCAGAGAAGAACAGGCAACCCCTAAATTGAGGCCAACACTAGATCCTTGCAGCACGGTTAGTGAGAAGGTGTTCCTGTCTCTGAAGAAGGTAAGAAGACTGAGTTGCCACTGTGTTTAAGACTCCCTAACTATTTTCACTCCCTTTCTGATCAGGTTTTTCACCCCGCGCAGCACTAAACCTGCTCAGTCACTGCCATGCTCATGGTTATGGGAAAGTTGTTATCTTTGTTGCCATAATCCACAGCATTTGACAAACTAATTACTTCCTTCATCTTGATGTCTTTTCCTCAGTTGGCCTCCTGAAACACTCAATGAATGTACCTTTTCTTCCCATTTCATTAGTTTTTCTTCTTAGTCTCCTGCTGTTGATTTCTTTTCTCCCTGACTTCATAATGTGGCCAGTGCTCCGGTTTTATTCCTTGTTTCTTTACTTCTGTTCTTTTTTACACTCACTCCCTTTACAATTCCATCTCATCTCACTGCTTTAAATACAATCTCTATAACTGATGACTGCTGAATATATACTCTAGCCAGACTTCTCTGACGAACTTTGGACTCATAGATCCAATTCAGCATCTCTGTGTGGTATCTCACAAATATCTAGAGCTTAACCCAGAACTGAGCTCCTGAGCCTCCCTCCCAATGTGTTCTGTCCATGGTTGTCCCATCTCTGTGGATGTTAACTCTATCTTTGCAGTTGCTTAGACAACAACCTTGTGCATTCTTCACTCCTCTTATGTTCTCACACTCCATATCTAAGCCATTGGTAAGACTTGTTGTTTCTACCTTTAAAATCCACTTAGGACTGCTCCACTTCTCACCACTTCTGCCTGAGGCACCACCACTCTCCTATAGCTTGTGTCACAAGTCTTCAGTGGTCTCTGCTTCTACCCCAGCTCCCCCACCCCAGTCTATTAGTAATACAGCAGCTGAAGTGACCCTTTAAAAACACAGATCCTTTCACTTCTTTAGTAAAGGCAAAGTCCTGTGATTCGTAAGACCAGGCATGACTGTGTCCCCCATTCAATGCTGTCACTTCTGTGACTTGAGCCCTCCTCCTCTCTCCCTTTACTCTGGTTCTCCAGCATGTTGGCTTTCTCATGTTCCTTGAAGACACAAGTACACTCCCACCTCAGGGGCCTTGCACTAGCTCTTCTCTTAGGGGATTCTCTTCCCCCATATATTCACCTGGCTAATTCCTCATCTTAAGTCTGCTCAAATATCTCAACAAGGAGGCTTGAATTGGGGGAAAGGAATGAAAACAAGGAAAATAACTATGGACATGTGGAAAGAGACAACATGACTCCTTCCCTTTAACTCTGATTCAAATGCTTAGCTTTGGTGACAAACAAAAAGCTACCACTCGGTCTTCATGCACTCAAGTGTTTTCCTTGGAAAACACAGTCACAGATCACACCATTTGAAACAGCAATTTATTCCCTTCAACCTCATTCTTAATTGTCCTTAACCTTTTTCCTTATTACTTATCACCTTCTAATATATTCTGTTTGGCTTATTTATACAGTTATTATTTTGCAACCCTAACAGAAAGCAAATACTGCAATGGCAAAGATTTTTGTCTTATTTATAATAAGTATTTAGCATAGTACTTAAGACATAGTCGTTGTTGTTAGGTGCCATCGAGTAGTGTCTGACTCATAGCGACCCTCATAGGGTTTTCAATGGCTAAATGTTTCGAGATTGCCTTGGGAGTGGATTGCCATGTCCTTCTCCCATTTTTGTGGTGCTGGGAATCGAACTAGGAACGTCAGAGACTGCAGAGCGGCGCTCTACCAACTGAGCTAAATCCCAGACCCTAAAATACAGTTAGTGCTCATTGAATATTTGTGAAATTCATGAACAAAGTTAAAAGTTCATTCACAGAGAAATGCCTAAGTAAAATTTGTTATATATGGCATATGTGGTATAATGGTATATTATACAATAAATGAGCTACCTTTATATGTATAAATATAGATCAGGAAGCACACTGCTTTGTGAAAAAACTGCCAAAAGGTATTACACAGTTACACCACTTAGGTAAAAAAATTTTAAGCCACAAAGCAAAAATACTACATATTCTTCATGGAATTTTATCTGCAAAATCCAAGATTTTGGTTGCCTAGATTTGGCTCAGTTGGTAGAGTGCTGCGCTGCAGTCTCTGAGGTCCCGAGTTCAATTCCCAGCACCGCAAAAATGGGAGAAGAACCTGGCAATCCACTCCCAAGGCAATCCCAAAACAGTCAGCCATTGAAAACCCTATGAGGGTCACTATGAGTCGGATACCGACTCACAGCACCTAACAACAAGGGTTTAAAGGATATAAGGAAGAGAGATAAAGGGACAAAGCAAGGGAAAGGATTAAAGATACCTTCAACTTCATCTGCAAATTTCTTTCTTTTTCTTTTCTTTTCTTTTCATTTTTCTTTCTCTCTTTCTCCTCCCCTCTCCCTCCCCCTCCCTCCTTCCCTCCTTCCTTCCTTCCTTCTTTCCTAGGGGATTGAACCCAGGGCAAGCTCTCTACCACTGAGCTGCACCTTCAGCTTCTTTTTATTTTTTTATGTTGAGAGAGTGTCTTGTTCTGTTGTACAGACTACCTCTGGCCTTGTCCTGCCTCAGCCTCTGGAGTCACTGGGATTACAGGTGTGTCCCATGCATGCCACAGCATCTAGGCAATTTTTTTTTTAATATAAAGAAGCCAAAACAAATATGAGAAGATGTTAATGATATTCATCCTTGATTTTGGGAATATGAATTTTATATTATTATCTGTATTCTTCTAGATTTTAAACATTTTCAAAATATGTATTTAAGGAAAGAGTATATGAAAATTTGATTCTAAAATATATAGTGGCTAGGTATTAATCATACCCAAACAATAGTCTGGTTCAGTAATTCCTGGATCAAATCCCTAAGAAACTCTCAATATTCCTTAGAATTTTACTGTTTCACATATAAATATTATCTTCCCAAGAACTAGGTCTTATAAGTTTGAGTTAGGACAATTGGAAGACTATTCAGACTCACAAATTCCCATTTATTGCTTCCTCTCAGAAACCAGCAATTTCATGCTGAGTTATTTTTATTAGACTCTTATCATCCCCATGACAAATCCCTTTAACGAGAACCTTGTTTGGGTATCTGATTTTGTTTAAAAGAAATCTGTATCAATGATACACTCTTACTCTCTTCAACTAGTCTGCCTCCTGAGTACTTTTATTTTCCAATGAATATCTATCTATAAACTTCTAGAATTCCCCAATTTTTTCTTTGTCCAGTACTTCCACAACTAAATAGTTTTTATCAGCCTGCTTCTGACTTAAAAGTCATCTCCATTTTTTTTTTTTTTTTTTTTTTTTTTTTTTTTTTTTTACTTTTTGAGACAGGGTCTCACTAAGTTACGCAGACTGCCTCTGGTCTTGAACTTGTGATCCTCCTGCCTCCGCCTCGGCCTCCAAAACCACTGGGATTACAGGCATGTGCCACCACGCCTGGCTCTCCATTTAAATTTTTTGGCTTACTGTCTATGTGTGTATGCATTTTTTCTTTACCAGTAGCATTATATCCATCAGCTTTTGTTAGGCTATCCTGGGTAACACAGCCCCCAAATTGAAGTGGCTTAATAAAATTGTTTCTTTCCTATTCATGTTACATATTAATACCTATAGATTGGCCTTAACTTTGCTTTACATATCTTCTCATTCTAGAACCCCAACAGAAGACTAGCCCTTCCTGAATCACTCAATTCTCATGTTGGAGGAAAAAGAGCAAGTGAGTCAGAGTAAACATGCAATGGATCCTAAAGATTCTTCCTAGAGATACACAAATGATAAAGAGAACAGAATCAAAGCTTAGACCCACAGAAAAGCATCAAGTCACAAAAGTAGAAAACAAGGGAAGAACAAATGAGCTTACCTAAAACAAAAAACAAACCAAAACAAACAAACAAAAAAACCAGAAAAAAAAAAATGGCACTAGTATGTCCTTACCTATCAGTATTAACCTTGAATGTAAATGGATTAAATTCCCCAATCAAATGTCACAGAATGGCTGAATGGATAAAAACACAAGGCAAATTTAAAAGCCAAGAAATGAGATCCAACTATATGCTGCCGATAGGAGATCCACATCGGCTTTAAGGATACACATAGGCTGAAAGTTAAAGAATAGAAGATATTCCATGCAAGTGGTAATCTATGAGAGCAGGGGTGACTATAATTATATCTGATAAAGTGGCTTTTAAGAAAAGATTATGGCCAGGTGTGGTGGCACATGCTTGTAATCCCAGTGACGGGAGGCTGAGGCAGGACGACTGTAAAATCAAGGTCAGAGGCAGCCTACATAACTTAACTGTCTCAAGATAAAAGATAAAAAGGGGCTGGGGGTGCAAGGCCCTGGCTTCAATCCCTAAGTACCACACACATGCACACACACTACAAAGAGAAAAGATTCTGCTTGGACATGGTGTGCATCATGCCTCCTTGCTTTCCATTGGCTATGGCAAGTCAATAGACAATTCCAACAACAGTGGGGTAGGAAGAGATGCTTCTCTCACAGTATGCACTGTCATGTGGAAATGGGTGATGACAAATTATTCTTCCACAGAGAAGTGAGTAAACTACTACTGTTAATCTGGCCTGCATACTGTTTCTATTCATCCTATAGACTAAAAATATTTTTTACATTTTATAAACATAGTCAAATTATAAAAAGAGAAGAAATAAAGGAGGAGAGGAAGAAAGAGAAGGAAAAGGAGAAAAGGGAGAAAAAGGAGAAGAGATGGAGACAATGGTAGTGGTGACATGGCCTGCAAAATTAAAATGTTACTGTTTGTCTCTTTATGGAGAAAGCTTGATAATTTCTGCTCTTACAGGAAATTAAATGTATAATTGGGAAAAATAACAATGTACCACATATGTCCCCTTGCCCCAAAGTAGCCACCCTGTGGAAGAATAAGAAAGTTGACCTGCCGAAAACTTGATGGTAAACATTTTATAGAAGAGTCACATATTTAGTAACTTTTTATTTTAAATATTCCCCAGGAATTAAGACCCAACAAAATAATCAAAGTTTTTTTTATTACATCAGTATTAAAAACTTCTCTGCATTAAAAAAAACTATCAACAGAAGGCAATCTTTGCAAATCGTATACCTGATAAGTCACATTGTTAGGTGCTGTTGAGTAGGTGTCTGACTTATAGCGAAACTACGTATAACAGGTGAAAACACCATTGTCAGTGTTTCTCTGCTATTTGTAGGGTTTTCAATGAGGATTATTTTTTTTTGAGGGGGGAGTGGGTTGCCAGGCCCATCTCCCAAGCCTACAGTACCTGGTGTTGCCAGGTGGTCTCCCATCCAAGTACTAACCAGCCTTGACCCTGCTTAGCTTCAGATATCTGACAGGATCGAACACCACAGTGTTACGGTTGCCGGCAATAAATGGTGTAGTCTACAGTATACACATAAGGGTACGTCTCAAAAAGTTTTATGTTTTTATGTTTGTGTTATAATGGGGGTTAAACCCAGGGTCTTACACATGCTAGGCAAGTGCTCCACTACTGAGCTACATTCCTACCCCCTTTATTTTATTTTTAAATTTTGAGACAAGGTCTTGCTAAGTTGCACAAATTCTTGCCTTGAATTCTTTGCTGTCTCAGCCTTTGTAGTTGTAGTTATAGACATGCATCAAGGTGCCTAGCTCAAAAGTTTCTTACTGCTATATATGAATAATCAAAAAGTTTAAATTACTGAATTAAAAAATAAAAATTATTTTCAAGCATAAATAGAACATTTACAAAAACTGATCATTTACTAAATTAAAGCTTTAAAAATACAAAAGAACTAAAAGTATACGGATATTATTTCACTGAAATGCAATGATATCAGAAATCAATTTTAAAAATCTATGTATTTGGAAATTAACATATTCATAAACACACTTCTAAATAAATTATAGATCAAAAAAGAAACAATGGTGGAAATCAGAAATCATTTAGTGCTAAGTTATAATGAAAATACTACATATCACAACTCTGTGGATGCTGATGAAACAGAATTCAGGAAGACATTTATACTCTTGAAGGTTTTTATTAGAAAAGGAGATTGGCTGAAAATTAAGCAGGTCCACTCAAAAGAACAAGGAAGTAATTCTAAAGAAAACAGAAGAAATAGTAGTATGAGTAATAAAATAAACAAGAAGGATATAAGAAAGAGCATCACAAAACCAAGCTGGTTCCCTAAAAAAAAACTCAGAGTAGCCTCCAGCAAAACTCAGGGGGAAACAAAGGAAGAAGGGCCTTTCAAGGAGAACAAGGCACAGATGGTGTTGTCAGTGATAAAACTTTAGCTTTCCAATGAAAATTAGAATTGCAGAAAGCATGTATCCATCGCTATGCACTAAGAAGCTTCTTAATACATAAAGACTTCCCCCCAGATAAAATTCTTTAAACTGCGCACAGTGGCACATGCCTGTAATCCCAATACTTGGGAGGCTAAGGCAGGAAAATCAACTCAAGTTTCAAGCTGGCCTGGTCTACCTAGCAAGTTCCAGACCAGCCTGGGTTACACAGCAAGACCCTGTCTCAGAAAAAAATGAAACAAAACAACAAAAAACCTTCCCTAAAGGTATCTGTGGTGATATTTAACAAGGTACCTTTTTAGTATTACCAGTAAAATGTGTCTGAATTTGTAAGGTCTACATAACTGTCTTAAATGTGAAATGAAAAGCTTAAAAAACATTTTGGATATAATGAAGAATATCTTTCTGACATTAGATCAGAATATTACTTAAAGACACACCTCTTGCTGGGTGCCGTGACACACACCTATAATCCTAGCTACAGGAAAGACTGAGGCAGGATTGTAGGTTTAAGGCCTAGGCAACCTGAACAACTTAACAAAACCTTGTTACAAAGAAAAAAAAAATTTAAAGGTGTGTGTGTGTGTGTGTGTGTGTGTGTGTGTGTGTGTTGTAGCTCAGTGGTGGAGCCCTTTTGTGAAGCTCTGGATTCAACCCACAGTACTGAAAAAGCAAAATCCCCAAATCCATACAACCTCAGAAGTGTACAACCATAGAAAAAAAGATGAATTGATTATGCTAAAATGAAAACTTGTATACAACAAAGACAGGATTTAAAAATTAAAAAGAGAAGCTACAGACTGAAAAAACATATAAAGTAATGGTCCCTGACCTTTTTGGTACAATGGCCTGGTTTTGTAGAAGACAATCTAATGCTGCAGCTGATTTGACATATGACAGATCTTATGGGGTAATACAAGCAATGGGAAGTGGCTATAAATATAGATGAAGCTTCACTGGCTCTGGTATAAAGGATTCATATTCAGAATATGTAAAGAACTTCTGCAAATCAATATGAACAAAAAGTGGGAGAAAGATATGCACAAACAATTCACAAAAGAAAATAAAAGGGTATAAAACATGAAAAAAAAAGATGTAGCTTTACCAGCATTTGGGGAAATGCAAACTAAAACAAGATCTCATATTCCATCTATTATAATGGCAAAAGTAAAATGTTGAATAACACTAATATTGCTGAGGAATTAGACAAACAGGAATTCTCCTATTGGTGGGAATGTAAATTATAGTCCAATATGGAGATCAATCTGGCAATATCCAGGAAGGTGGATGATATATATATATCAAACATCCTCATGATTCCCCTCTAATGGTATATAAACCTAGAGAAAGTCTTTCACAAGAACACAAAAGCATATACAAATATATCCACTGCTGTATTGTTTACAGCAACAAAATGTTAAGAAAAATCTAAATATTTGTAGTTAGGAAAATGAGTAAGTAAATTGTGACAGAGCCAGATAATGGAATACTGAACAACAGTCAAAATGAACAAATCCCAACTATGTAACATTGCACAAAAAACCCCATGGGGGCAGGAAAATATGTGCAACATGGTATCATTTGCATAAAGTTTCAAAACATTCAGAATAAGTAATATGGATTGTTCAGGTCACATCATGTACAATAAAAATATAATATGTAGAAATGATAAATACCAAATCAATGTAGTGGTTATGTCTGGGGAGGCAGAAAGTAGAATGGGATTAGAGTAAGCTAAAAAGAAAGTTTTTATTATACTTATAAGCTTTTATTTCTTAAAAAAAACCCCGAAACTGTCTGAAGCAAATATGCCAAAATGTTAGCATTTCAAAAGTCATGCATCTTTATATTCTTTTGAATAGTTGAAATCTTCTTCTTCTTCTTCTTCTTCTTCTTCTTCTTCTTCTTCTTCTTCTTCTTCTTCTTCTTTTTCTTCTTCTTCTTCTTCTTTTTGTGGTACTGGAGGTTGAACCCAGGGTCTTGTGTTTGCATGCTTTGCAAGTGCTGGACCACTAAGCTGCACCCCTAGGCCATTTTTTTAAAAAATATTTTTGAGAGAGGGTCTTGTTAAGTTACACACACTGCCTCTGGTCTCAAACTTGGGATCCTCCTGCCTCTGCTTCCTGAGCTGCTGGGATTACAGGCATGTGCCACCATGCCCGACTTGTTGAAATATTTCTTATAAAATGTCTGCCTGCCATAGCCCCTTCAAAAAAACACTTTTAAGAAACTCTCCTGGAAATACTTTATTACTGAGGATAAAAGGAGGCACTGTCATTGATTTCACCCTTATATAAATCCCTTATAATATCAAGGATCCTGGGGAGCAGGGGGTCAGAAAATGTGGGTGACTTGTCTATTTGTGTCACAACTGAGAAAAATGGCTAGTGACATTCAAGACAAGTATTGTCTGGCTCCAAAGCCTGTACATGTACATTTTCCACTATTGTTCTGATCATAACACAAGATTTATATATATATATATGTGTGTGTGTGTGTATATATATATATATATATATATGTGTGTGTGTGTGTGTATATATGTATGTGTATATATATATATACACACACATATATATACACATACATAGATATATATGTATGTGTGTGTGTATATATATATAATATAATATAATATATATATATATATATATATATATATATATATATATGTATTATTGTTGCTGCTGTTGTTCAAATACAGGGTCTCACTATGTAGCCCGGGCTAGCCTCATACTTGCATCCTTCTGCCTCATCCTCCCAAGTCCTGGGGCCTGGCTAAGACCTCTTCCTGAAGGCATAACCAAGCCATTAATAATCATGTCGTTCATCAAGTCACACAGGAGTACAGATCTAGGTAAAGAATTAGTATTTGTAGTTCTTGCGGAAACTTTGTGAAGAAAGAAATACATGAAGAGTTTGGTTGTATAATCATCTCCTTACCTTCTCATCATTTATGCCTAGGAACTTTGGAGGTAATGCCAATTTTACAAATATATTCCCCAATTCCATCAATCTATACAGATGTTTGCTCCTTTTCTATTATGAGCTGAACATGCACCTGTTGTTGGTAGCTAATAACTTTGGGAGTTCATCAAACATAAATACATACTCAAATATGCTTGCAAAATTACTGGGATAAATGAAGACAAGAGAGACTCTGTCCAGTTTTAGCAGCTGGTTTGACACCTCTAAGAGAAGGAACAACGGTTCCGGTGTAACTTGTATTTGTGTACAGTGAGCCAAGATTCATGTAGTCAGTTTCTTTGGCTTTCATTCAGAAACCGATTCCCTTGTAGTCCCCTTTTATTTATTATTATTATTATTGATTTTAGTTTCCTGGGAAACAAAACATAACTCTGATTAGAGAACAAGGCCAAATTCCAAAGCTGAAGATTCCATTCTGCTCCCTTGACTTTTCCCTGGACTGTTTTGGACCTTCTGTAACTTGATGTTTGATGGTCTGAACCATTTTCTCCCCCTACCTCGGCAGAAAGCCAGTACTGAAGGCTATGTCTTTGTGTCTTCCACTTTTTATCTTCCATCTGCAGGGTGATTAGATTGCAGAGAAAGTAACAACAAAAGATGTGGAGATCTGCAACTCAGAGACATCTGTGGGACTTAGAAATAAAAGACCATTGACTTTGGCATTGAGATGGAAACCTCTGCCAAACACACACACTGACACTCTCATGTTGCCTATCTCCTTCCCTCCCTCCATCCCTTTCTCCCTCTCTCTCTCTCTGTCTCCTGCACACATATGCATGCACACACACACACACACACACCTTTCAGAAGACAGGGTCTGTAAAATTTACCACATATGGCAAACATATTTTAGGGGAAGCACCATGACTACAGACCAGTGGGAGAGGAAGAAAAAGAAAATAATGAGAAAAAATCTTCAATAAGTCTAAATTGTTCCAGTTAGACTGCTGAGAAAGAATGCAAAGGATTGGAGATGAAAATTATTGGTAAAATCAGCATTATAACATAACTAAATTCTTTCCCTATTTCAAATTATTACTAGGATTTTTTTCTGATGTACAAAAATAGCACAAGGAAAAATTGTCTTTATATATTAGCAGTAAATACATTGTTTAACACAATGGGTGTACTTGACAACAGCATATTACATAATATAAAAAGAATATTTGTCTCTAACTTGCAATTTCAAAAATTCTTAATTTTACTTATAATTGTGCCACACAGATCATATGTGCAATCAAAAAATAAAATTAATAGAAGCAGCGAGTAAAATGTTGATTAGCAGGGGAGAGGAGTTGGGAAAATGGGTCTATGTTGGGCAAAGGATAGGAAGACACAAAATTAAAGTTAGACAGGAGGAAAAAGTTTAAGAAGAGACCTATTGTACAACATAGTGACTATAGTTAATAGCAATGTATTGTATCCTTAAAAGTTGCTAACAGAGTAGATTTTAAGTGCTCTTATGACAAAAACACAAAAAATTATGCGAGGTAATGCATTTGTTAATTAGCTTGATTTAGCCATTCTACAACATATATCAAAATATCCACCACTGAAAACCCTATGAATAGCAGAGAAGCACAGATGATAGTGCCGGGTATGGCACAGTGTTGGAGAGTTTTTTGTTCTGTTGTATATAGGGTCACTATGAGTTGGACCCAACTTGACAGCACCTAACAACAAACAACAACACGTAAATATATACAATTTTTGTCAGTTAAAAATAAAGAAAAATGAAAAGAAAAAAGACAGCTGTTTTGTGTGTTTCTGTGGTACTGTGGATGGGAATCTAACCCAGAGCCTTGCACATGCCAGGCAAGTGCTCTACCACTGAGCTATATCCCCAGCCCAATAGTTGGTAAGTACTGATTTTTTTATTAAAAAATATAAATCACTACCATGATAATCCTTTCACTTATTAAAACACCACTCACATGGGGCCATGTGTTTAAAAATAACCATTTTGGAAGACAGTACACTTCTATTTGAAATGGTTCTAAGGAGCAAAAGCCCATACACGGTTTTAGGATAAGAATGGAGAGGACTTTGGCATCATCATCTATAGACAACCTCAAGCTTCAGCCCATTGTACAGGAACTGAGGTCTAATGTTCCTCTCCAGGCTCTCTGTAGGCACTGGGCAAGCATAGTTTCTATTCACACTAATGAGAAGAATGATGAGCAACTATGTGAGGCAGTAGTTTATAGTCTCCACACTTCAGCTAACACAAAATAGTACAAGGAGAAAGCAAGACAAAATTAAGGTCTGGCACACAGACAAAAAAATGGATGTAAGATCCATAATAAAATGTAATGTATGGATCTTGGTAGATCTTCATTCAAACAAGCCAACTATTAAGACATTTTTGGGAGAATCAGAGTAATTTGAATGATAATATAGAATTATCATTAACTTTGCTAGGTGTGATGACAGTATTGTAGTTATATACAAAAATTTCCTTAATTTGTAGGTAGGCATATTGAGAAATCTAGGGAGTCAAAGGCTATGATGTGTGATATTTACTTCAACAAATGTTGTTAGGTGCTTTCGAGTTGTGTCCAATGTGACCCTCATAGGATTTTCAATGGTCAATTGTTTCAGGACTGCCTTGGGAGTGGATTGGCAAGTCCTTCTCCCACTTTTGCGGTGCTAGGAATCGAATCCAGGACCTCAGAGATTGTAGAGCAATGCTCTACCAACTAAGCTAAATCCCAGCCCACTTCAACAAATACTTGAATAAAAAATAACATTGATGAGACCAATCACAAAATGTTAACAAGAGTTGGGAATATAGTATACTATTCTCCTATCTTCTATTTTTATAAATACTTAGACTTTTTCTTTACTAAATATTTAAAAAAAGAAAAAAGAGTTTGATAAAAATATTCAGTCCATCTACAGAGTTGAAATAGGTTAAGTCTTAACTCTGTAGCCAGGCTGACCGAGAGCTCACTACATAGCTCAGAGTGGCCTTGAATTGGAGCTCTTCTTGTCTCAAAAGTGTGCACTACCATCCGAGGCTTCCAAGTCTGTCTTATAGACACAGAGGAAGACTTTCACCTTGGCTTTGAGGGACAAATTGTGGAATGCATGCAAAATGAGTACTTTCCTCAAAATTTACTGGCAAACCATCAAAATCCTCCACAACACAGCTGATGTCAGAGGTGGCAGGAAGGGAAAAGTGAACCAACTTTAGAGCTGCACTGAGGTCACAGAGGGGAGAGGCACTTGGTAGTCAGCTGAGTCACCTCATCTCTCTGACCCAGACTCATGGGAACCAACGAGCTTGTGAAGCACTGTCGGCACTATTCAAGGGCAAGGCAAATTTTCTGATCCTTCACCTATGAGACATACAAAGTCTCCCACATTGTGGGTTACTTCTGTACAATTGCTATTTTGATCAACAAAGTACCAGGTGGAAGAAGATATCTCAGTTATTGCCAATTTTAGATGCTTATGGAGGTCACTGTCAAAAATTCTTTACAAAGTGAGAAATACCTGTAACATGTTAATATGGTGTTATAATATTAACATATGGTAATTATTCCTGGAGGAATGAGTTCAAAGTGCAATTGTTGGGTGTGGCTGTAAATAAACCTTTAGTTTCAAAGACTGCTTAAGGAAACAATTAGACAAGTGGTTACTTTGTGAAGGTTAGACATATTCACCCCCAAGAAATAGATACTTGTGGCTGGGAATACTAGTTTTAGAAATAGGTTTAGACTCAGATAAGGATTCTAAAACAACTTAGATAAAGTGAAGTTGATGTGCTTTACAAAATGCATTAGGCAACTCAAACAGTGTTCTGATGAGGACCAGCTCTCCAGTATCAAAGACAGATGCAAAGATTCTGAATAAGCCTTGTTTCATGAAACATGAGAGGCACATTCATTTCAGAGAGAAGGTGAGAGAGGTAGGACAACCAAGAGAATGAGAAGCCATGGGACACACAATTTGAAGGTAAGACCCATAGAGTAAGGATGGCACATAAGAAATGTATCCAAGTATCTGAAGGCCAGGTGTGTGGAAGACAGAAGTGATTTGTTGTCTACTTTTAGAGAACAGAGGTTAAATGAATGGATGGAAATTATCGTCAGGCAGGCACTTGTTTAATATAAACAAGTATTTTATAGCGATTAGATTTGTCCAACATTGAATTTGAAAAGTCAGATGTAAGTAAAGGCTTTCTGACCAACTATAAGGAAGGAAGTTGGGGTAAATTGCCTTTACAGTCCTTTTGATTATATTCTATTATTTTATAAAATAATATTCTATTATTATATTCTATTGTTCTATTATTTTACATTCTATATATTATATTATGTATAATATTATATGTTATATAATATTATGTATCTAAATATATCTATTTATAGTCTATATTATGTAGAATATTCTACATTCTATTTTATATTCTATGTTATATTCTATTATTTTATAAAAATATGTACATGCTGGTAACAAGTTTAAATTGATAACAGCACTTATTTTTTGAGAATATAGTACTTTTTTCATTTAGAGTCTATGTGTGTGTGTGTGTGTGTGTGTGTGTGTGTGTGTGTTGATTTTTTGTTGTTTTGTTTTTTTCCTTTGTGGTGCTGGGGATCAAACCCAGGGTGTTGCAAATACTACACAAGTGCTGTACCATTGAGCTACATCTCCAGACTCATTATATATATATTTTAACTGGTTATTCTGTGTGAATCATTGCATTAGTTTCTGTAGATAACAAAACATACAGTACTAAAATAGTGATAGAAGTTTTTGAACAAAGAAGGTCATTTTTTGGCTGGGACTTTGCTGCAGATTAAAGATATGTAATGAGGGCATGATCCAACTAAAATTTTTATCTTATTTGCTAGGGCATCTCTTAATTGCCCTGTCACTGGGCCGGGGTATCTGCCTGTTCAAGAATAAGCTGATGTATCCATAGTGAAGATATGAGTCAATATTTTGGATTTGCTCTGAAGTCTATCTTCGCTTGGACACAAGACACTGGGAGTTTGTTTTCCAATTTCCCAGCTTGTTCTATCAAATCTTCTCAAAGAATGAACAATGGGAATTATCCAATAGGGCTTCTAAATGCAGTATCTAATAAAGCAACATTGGAATTAAGTAAAACCATTGGTCACAAAACTCCATCCTTGAACAGAGGGAGATTAGTCAATACCATAAAGGCACTAGTTTGAATGTAACCCCGCATATGAAAACGATTCCAGGGTTACACGTACAGAGGAGATAAATTTTTGGTAGGTGAAGGACTATAAATTTACCAAGTGTAGTGGAAGAAAAGTTGAAAAATACTATTGAAATATAAGGATAGTTAGCCAGGTGTGGTGGCACACACCTATAATCCTAGCAACTCAGGAAGTGGAGCCAAGGAGGATCGCAATTTCAAGGTCAGAGGCAAGCTTGTGAAACTCAGCAAGACCTTATCTCAAGATAAAAAATTTTCAAAAGGATGGGAGTACAGCTCAGTGGCAGAGTACTTGCAAAGAATGCATAAGGCCCTGGGTCCAACCCCCTAGTTATGCCCCCACCCGCCCAAAAAAAAAAAAAAAAAAAAAGAAATATAAGAATACTTAATGACGCTGGGCGCGGTGGCGCACGCCTGTAATCCCAGCGGCTTGGGAGGCAGAGGCAGGAGGATCGCAAGTTCGAGACCAGAGGCAGTCTGCGTAACTTAGTGAGACCCTGTCTCAAAAAGTAAAAAATTGGGCTGAGGGTATAGCTCAGTGGTCCAGCACTTGCACAGCATGCAAGCGCAAGGCCCTGGGTTCAACCCCCAGTGCCGAAAAAAAAAAAAAAAAAAAAAAAAAGGATACTTAATGATAGGAATAGATGTAAAACTTGAAACAATCCCATTTGATGAAATCACCTTTGAATAACTTTTTTTTTTTTTAAATCATGAACAGGAGCTATAGAAATCATTCAAAGTGTTTCTCAAATAATCTGAATATTTAAGCTTTCTGAGACCCAGTCTGAGAAGCTGACCTGAGATTGCTGGAAAAGGATACTTTTCTCTGGGTTTACGCCACAGGCAAGAAGAGCGGCAGTCATGTCCAGAATGCTCTGCCGGAGGCTGGGAGGATCCTGGGGGACAGTGATGGAGTGGAGGTCCACAATACTGTACAGCACCGTGTCATACTCATCCTGCAACCTCACCCAGCTCTCAATGGCTCCCAGGTAATTTCCCAAGTGAGGGATTCCTGTAGGCTGAATGCCAGAAAATACTCGCTTCACACTGTCTTTCTGCAAGAAAGGGAAAAAAACATATTTGCTTTGAAGGCAGGATCCATGACTCCTATGCTCAGGTTATCATACAGAATGTAGTTAGCTCTATTTTGGCAAACTGCAGTCTGGCAAGTCATCATCATCATGCATTTATTTTGTGCCTACTCTGTACAAATCACTCTACTAGGTGCTATTAAGAGATAGAAAATGACATTAAAATATTTTTATTTTTTGCACTCAAAAGTTTTCACAAAGACAAAGATATAGAAGAAAAGGTCTGCAATCCCAAAAGAATGTGATCTAATCAGATACAGAGGGTATGTTTATGAAAAGATAAGTAAAGATACCATGTGGCACCATAATCATAACAAGTTTGGAAAGATAAATAGTGGGGTCTGGGCAAGAGTTCCCAAAGGAAAAGATGGCTGTGGTTCCAGTGGTCATAGAAAAAGGCTTCAGACATAGAATCACATTTCATTAGAGACTAAAGGAACCTCAAGTGTTTTTCACGTGATTTCACTTATTTCGCAGTTAAGGAAATGAACGTCATCCCACTGGGCTAAAGGTTACTGTTATTTAGTTTTTTTAATTGCTGATATTATAATTTAAAGTGTAGGACCTTGGGCTAGAAATTAGAAAGCATATACTTCATTTCAAATATTTTTTGATATAGTTACTTATCTTGCTTGTGTTTTAGTTTCCTTTTCATTTTGATAAAATCACACATTTTTTTTTTCATTTCTTCAAAAGTTCTTAGTTCTTAGTTTTCTAAATTATAAAAACATTTTTTGTCATGGCCATGTTTTTTCTTTGAATTGTATTTTCCAGTATAGTTATAATAGAAAAATGAGAAGAAAAAATGAAATGCAGGGTAAAAAACACTGATTTGCCCCCGGAATAATTTAACACTCTACGGGCTGGGATTTAGCTCAGTGGGTAGAGCGCTGCGCTGCAGTCTCTGAGGTCTCGAGTTCAATTCCCAGCACCACAAAAATGAGAGAAGGGCCTGGCAATCCACTCCCAAGGCAATCCCGAAAGAGTCAGCCATTGAAAACCCTATGAGGGTCGCTATGAGTCGGATACTGACTCGACGGCACCTAACAACAACAACAACAATTTAACACTCTATGGTGAAAAATCAAAATTAAGAATGTATCAGAACATGTGCTGTAATTAAATGGTTCTGAAAAAACAAAATGCATCATTATCATTTTAACCACCATCACAACAAAGTATTAATCATAGCCATAATTTACTGGACAATTACTATTTTGCTAGCATTTGTGCTCAGTGCCTTGTACACATTAATTTATTTAATCCTTACAGTACCCAATATGGTAGGCATATTACCACCTCCAATTTGCAGATAAGAAAACTGGAGCTCAGAGAATTCAATAGATTGCCAATAGTCACACAATTAGTAAGTGGCAGAACTGGTATTTTAAGACAAGTACTGCTGACTTCAAAGCCAATATGTGCCCTTTCCACTGGCTACCATGCTTATAAACCATCTATTAAAATTTTATATATGTTAATTTTGCAACTTTTCTGTAGATTTAAATATCTGTAAAATACAGTTATTGGGGTAAAAAGACCATTTTTACATATCTTTGTGTTTCAGGTGCTAAGTTTCTCTGGTGTACCTATGTAGGAGTTGAATTGCTAAGTCATAAGGTATGTATGCCTGCAGCCGTAGCCCTGTGGCATCCAATCCCGTCAGATCTCAGAAGCTAAGCAGGGTCGGGCCTGGTTAGTACCTGGATGGGAGATTGCCTGGGAACACCAGAAGCTGTAGGCTTGGGAGAAGGACCTGGCAACCCCCTCTCAAAAACCAATCTGCCATTGAAAACCCTATGCACAGCAGAGAAGCACTGACAATAGTGTTTCCCATGTTGTACAGAGGGTCGCTATGAGTCGGATACCGACTTGACGGCACCTAACAACAACAACAACAAGGTATGTATATGTACCTTCAACTACACTACAATATGGTGAACTATTCCCAAGCAACAGTTCCTGTTGCTCCACATCCATGCCAACACTTGGCATTGCCAGTCCTTTTATTTTTACCTAGTAAGGTAGATATGAGATAGAATCTCATTATAGTTTAACCCTAACTCTTTGATCATTATAGAAGTTAGTTGAGACTGTTATGATTATTGGGTTTTATGACTATAATTACATCTTTTCAAGTTATTTTGTCTTTTTTTAGATTGAGTTATCTTTTATTGATCTAGGAATTTGTACATATTCTAGATACCAATATTTGGTCAATTACAAATATATTCTCTCTTGTGGAGTGATTTGTATGCTCTTTGTATTATTTTTTGATAAAAAGAGGTTCTTAATTTTACCAAATATAAAGCTTTTGACTATAGACTTTTATGTTGAAGAAGAAAATTTTTAATACTCTGAGGTCATGAAGATATGTGCATGTTATATAAAGCATGTGTGTGCATATGTGTGCATGTATGAGTGTGTGTTTGCACTTTTAAGTTTTATCTTTCATGTTTAAGTCTATGTCCATTTGGAGTTCTTTGCATATGGTGTGAGGTAGGCATTCAATTTCTCCCTAAATGAATATCTGATTGTTCTAGCACCACTTATGGAAAAGACTGTTTCTTTCTATTACTCTGGAATACTATCTCTGTCACACCAGGATTCCTATGTGAAGAGTCTAATAATAATTTGGTCTTTCAGTTCTGTCCCACTTGACTATCTGTCTCTATCTGCGCCAGTATCACATTTTGCTTTTTATGTAAGTCTTAGGACTTGCTGGATCAGGTCTTTCTATCTTCTTTCCCTTCAAAAGTATCTTACCCATCCTTGGCCCTTTATACTTCTCAATTCACTTTAGGATCATTTTATCAAGTCCTTGAGAAAATCTGTTGAAATTTCTGAATAGGATTACATTGAGTCTTGTAGGTTGCTTTAGGTATAACCAACAACTTTATAATACTAGGCCCTCTAATCCAGGAGATCATATAGCAAATTAAGGCTTTATCTTTATACCTAACACCAGTTCTTGAGAGCTAATCTACTTTAAATAAGTGAGTGCCCAGGCTACTTAAATTTTCCCTTTCCTTTCTCCAACAATTTCAAATCCTATGAAGTACAGGTTATTTTCCTCTCTACTCCTAAGATGATGGCTTTAAAATAGAATGCTACATCACAGTTCCATGGTTCAGGACTGATCTTGATCTAAACACTCAGGAAGGGATCCAAAAGAATTGTAGCTCTGAGTATATGAAAAATATCATTCAAGTAACTGAGAACAAATATAATTAAACCACTCAAAACACCACACGTGCACACACACACACACACACACACACACACTAATCCTTCAAATAACCAAGTCTTCAGTACCCAGAGACTTTAACTAGCTCTGGGCTCCTGATATGAGAATAAGCAAAGGAGTTTTCACTGCAGTAAAAAATGATTAATGGGCTTCAGGGGTGATTGATGAAGAGTGAAAGCAAAGCAGAAAAACAAGCTTTTAACTTAATAAATGGAAGGGGAAAAAAATACCATACAGAAATACTTGACCTAGGAAGAAGAGGGATTGTTTATGGTAATGTAAAGGGTTATGAAGACCAGAAATATTAAAATGAAAAAAAAAAGAATATGAATATTTCCACATAAATTCTTCCATGGTCAAACTGAGAAATTATTCCCCAGGAGAAATGGAGAAAACAAATCCTTGAGAAGACTAGAAGAGAAAAGCACTAGAGGAGAGAGTGTGGGAAAAAGGAATTGTGACCAGTGGGAACGGGCTAGATATGATCTAATACATCTTTTCCATGCTCTAGTTTCTGAGATTCTATATATTAGTGCAGATGGAATGAAATTATCAAGAAATAAGAGCAACAAAATATGTTTTATTCAATCTTCAAGGAGTTTTTATTTAAAAAAAAAACCAGCCTTTAAATGGGACCTGGATTCCTGGTCTTAAAAATATACAGAGAGTGTCCTGCTCTTCTGAGGTGAGTTTATGTTTCTGTCTGTTCTCCTGCAAGAGTCAGCGGGTGGCCTGACGGCATGGCAGGGGAGATATGCCTGGTACCATGAGATCACGGGGTTGGAATGCAGAGTTTGGGTGGTGGGAGGTTGGGGGTTCTGTGTTCAAAAGCACTGGAGTTGGAGAAGAATGGAAATGAAAGGAGCATGGGCTTCCCAGTGGATGGCTGGCAAACCACAAAGAAAACAGCTTCAGGACCAGCCCGCAGGCAGGCACTCACTGGTGGGGAGACTGGAGCTGCAGCCTACAATTCCACAGCACCAGATGGATGAGAAAAAGGGAGAGTTTTACAATGCAGGTTGTCATTTTTATTTCAGGGATGTTTCCTCAAAAAATGCTACTTGCAAACAATTGATCTATTGGCTCACTTTAGAACCAGTACTACTAAGGGATAGCTTCAGTCCTGGGACTCGATTTATTTCAGAAGACAAGGTGATGATCAAAACAAAGGTAGAACACACTTATCAATTTCACAAATAGAGCTAGAACTATTTCTCTGTAAGGAACAGGGCACATCCAAAATTTATAATTTTCCTTTTTTTTTTTTTTTTTTGTGATACTGGGGGGCTGAGCCCAGACCCTTGTGCACACTTTGCAAGTGCTCTACCAATGAACTGCACTTCTAGCTCCATTTTTTATATTTTATTGGGAGACAGGGTCTCTCTAAATTATACAGGCTGTGTCTGGCCTCAAACTTGCAATCCTCTGTCTCCTGAGTCAATGGGATTATAGGCATGAGCCATAGCATCCAGTTATAATTTTCTTAATAAGTATACTCAAAAGCAATTGAAAAGTCCCAAATTGTTAATTATGGCAAAAGACAATGTGATTCACTCAAGAGAGCTTCTGTCCTTAATCCCATGTGAATAAATTACATCACAAGAAGGCTGTCTACTAGCTGTGAAACACTTTCAGCTTCAGAATAGTCCTGGAAAACAAAGACTTTAATCAAAAGCTTTAAGGTTCTCCTTACAAAGTCCTGCCATATCTAGCCATAACATCAATTGTTCCATCAGAACACTTGTTTTAAGTATGTTTAAAGGTAAATAAGAACTTAGCTGAACAACTATTATTTCTTACTGGTTACAAGGATGGCATTTTAATCCCAGATAGCATCAAGAAAGTAACCAATGACATTACCACCTAAATGGGATGGGAATCTCTTTCTGTAGGTCTACTTATTCTTCTAATTGTGTATAAATTAAAAATATTGTTTATAATCTCACGCCTTTGTGATTTGTGTTTTTCAATTCTATCATTTGCATTGCTCTGTTATTTCAGCCCTGGGGCTGGGAGTTAGCTCAGTTGATAGAGTGCTGCTCTGCAGTCTCTGACATCTCAGGTTGGATTCCCAGCACCGCAAAAATGGGAGAAGGACGTGGCAATCCACTCATGAAGCAATCCTAAAACAATCAGCCTTGAAAATCCTATGAGGGTTGCTATGAGTTGGATACGACTGGATGGCACCTAACAACAACAATAACGGCATTATTTTAGCCCTTGTTGTTGTTATTGTTGTTAGGTGCTGTTCAGTCCGTATCTGACTCATAGCAACCCTATGTACAACAGTGAAACACTATTGTCAGTGCTTCTTTGCTGTTCATAGGGTTTTCAATGGCAGATTGATTTTTGGGAATGGGTTGCTGGGTTATCTCCCAAGCCTACAGCAGCTGGTGTTCCTACGTGGTCTCCCATCCAAGGACTAACCAGCCCAACCCTGCTTAGCTTCAGAGATCTGATGGGGTTGGATGCCACAGGGCTATGGCTGCAGGCTCTTTTAGCCTAGGCTCCTCAAATACATGTTCAGTGCTTTCTTGCAAATAGCTCCATTACCAATTAAAGATTTAAAAGCTGAAACAAAGGAACCCCACCCTGTAAAAACAGCAATCTGACCCTGGCTGGAGGAAGTCAGGTGCTCCTTGGAGAGCTTTGGCCATGGCACAGCATGGTTCTGTCACCATCAGCTCTGTCCTCCAGGGAGCATGGAAGAGACCTGGTCTGTTGAGAAATGCTCACTCAGCACTGAGAAAAGTGGGTTCATTTCTGCTTAGAAAAGAAACCAGATGCTTACACCTGGGAATCAATATAGGAAATATTGATTCAGCACAAAAGAAAGCAGGTCTTGTATTACTCCCAAATGCAAAGCAATATGCAGGCCAACAATTAAAACTCAAGGAAAAAAAGTATTTGCAACAAGGAAGAAAAAGGAGTAATCCATTAGACTATGAGTTCATTACACACATCTGTGGTAAGTACTTAATATATGTTATTACTACAGTGAAAGAGTTTAAAAGCAATAACTTTATTATTTTTTTTAATGCTTTCTACATGCTCATTTAAGCCATTCTCTAACTTCAAGGGTTATGTATCTTTTCTCCCCGACGTGTGCTATCCTTTACCACGTGGCAGAATGCTTTTGCAGATGTCTTTTCCTTCTTGGGATGAGATTTAGCCTCAGAAACATGCCCTGGTCCTTTCATGTACCTCATCTCATTTAATGGAGGCAGGGATTACAGGCATCTCTTTCTAGGGAAGGTACTGCAAAGCTAAATGATATCTACCCTTGTAAGGGCATAGGCAGGTGAGGCAGATCTAGACCTGAGCTGTCCCTACTGGGGACCTCCTCTCACATGGAGTTGATGCAATTTAGGATTTCTTGACTTCAAGATTGGCCTGGCTTTTAAACATCCCACCTACCACCCTCAGCCCAAAACACACTTCTTAGAGGGGCAAAGTGTACCAGTGAGGTGGTAAAAACAAGGCCAAGGGCATACGGCTATTAGCATAGGTGGGACCAGAATCCAGAACTTCAGCACTCTGCCCACCAGAGGGTACAACATTCTTCCTAGGTAGAATGGTTTGAGTATGTATTCCTCTCAAATTCATTTGAAACTGAATCCCCATTGTATGGGTGAGGGTTAAGCTCAGTTGGTAGAGTGCTGCTCTGTGTTCTCTGAGGTCCTGGGTTCAATCCTCAGCACCACAAAAATGGGAGGATGTGGCAGCCTACTCTTGAAGCAATTCTGAAACAATCAGCCATTGAATAGCAAAGAAGCTCTGATATAGTACTGGGCATGGCACAGTGTCAGAGAGTATCTTGTTCTGTTGTACATAGGGTCACTATGAGTCAGAACAGACCGGACAGCACGTAACAACAACAGCCATTTCTATTATATGAGTGTATTAAAAGGTGAGGCTTTTGGTGATGTAATTAGGATCAAGATTAATGCCCCTTACCCTTGCTTTTTTTTTTTTTTTTTTTTTTTTTTTTTTTTTTTTTTTTTTTTTTTTTGTAGATAGTCTTATTATGTAATCCAGGCTATGCTGGAACTATGTAGTGCAGGCTGTGATCCTCTTGCCTCTGCCTCCCAAGTGCTAGGATTATATGTGTGAGCCACCACACCTGGCTGGATTAATGATAATATAAAAGATGCTTCATGGAAAGTTCATTCTTTTTTGCCCTTCTATCTTTTTTGCTACATGAGGACACAGCGTTCCACCCTTCTAGAGGATGCAACAATAAGGTATCATCTTGGCAGCAGAGAGCAGCTCTTACAAGACACCAATGCTGGTGCCTTGGTTTTGGAGTTCCAACCTCTAGAACTGTAAGAAAATAAATTTCAGTATTTTTATAAATTACCCAGTCTTTGGTATTTTGTTATAGTATCAGATAGCAGGTTTATACATGTATAATGCTATTTTCTTCTGTGACTGTTTCTTTTGGGCTTAAACATCTCTTATTTTCTTCAGATCTTTTTCTCCTCCTGTCAAACAGCACCTCACTGGGAGTCTCTCCATCAGATAGAAATGAAGAAATGTAAAGGCATGAGAGACTGGCTTCCAGGAAAGATTACATGGTCATTTCAGGGTAGCTAAGCTACATTTGAATGCAAAGATCATATGCAACTACAGAATAAACTGAAAACTGAATTAACATATCATTTAAACATGACATATCACATGATACATAGTGCAAAATATTTTCAATTCCTAATACCACTACTTGCTAAATCAAATCAACAGGGTCATGTATATCCTAATTACCATGGCATAATTTACTTTTATATCAAATGGAACAGTAAATACAGGCAAGAGATCAAGAAGTGGTATATATTATAAAATAAAGAATAATCAGAAAAGCATAATATTAATTTTTCCTCATAAGAAAATTCTAAAATCAGTCTTAAAGTGTTCATCTTGGAAAGACAAGATTTTATCATTACTTCTGATGGTCAACTAAAGACACTACCAATCATAACCATTGTTCACACATTCTTATCAATGTCTGCCTGATGCTCCTTTTCTAGCTGCTTATCTAAGAACATTTATTCTTTTGCCAGCAGCTGGGACTTGGCTACCTACATCAGAGTCCTCAGATCTACTAAGTATGTGAAGACTAAATTATACTATTTTTCTTTCTTTTGTGGTGCTGAGTATTGACCCTAGGGCTTTGTGCATATTGGGCAAAAACTCTACCACTAAGCCACATTCCCAGCCTTAGATTACACTGGTTTAAAAAATTTTTTTTAGTTGTGTAGATATTTTTGAATGTGATATTCTTACTAGATGTGCCCAATATGTAGAACCGTCAAAAGATGAGCTTGGTAAGTGGTTGGATAATGAGAGAATCAGCTAGGAAGCCCAAGGAGGCCTTGTTTGCTCTTTTGGCCTCATCTCAGCCAACCTCAGAGAGGACTACCCAGAGTAAAGTCTGAAACCACTTGATTCAAAACATTTTAAGATCATTAATATTTGGTTAAAAATTAAAATTGTCTTCCTTGGGGTAGTGAGAAATAGGAAAAGAAAGTTCTTTAAAAAGGAAATCTAGAATAAAAGCACAAATACTACATATATTGGTTTAGTGTAACTCTTCTCATTTCTTCTCTGGGATAAGGCTCAAATATTATGGGATAGTTAATGACCTCAATCCACTGCGGGGGAGCTCCCTTGATTTCTTCTCTTTCTTGTATAGTTCATTCCTCTCTGCATTTATACGGTTCCATCTCCCTAGAATGTCCAACCTCATTCTGTCTGAAGAACTTCCCTTGTGCTTCAAACCCTAACAATCTGTCCCTACTTCAACACCTCTTAAACTCATCCCTTTCCCATGCCAAGCACTCTCTCTCTCTCTCTCACACACACACACACACAGACACACACACACACACACACTTCATCAACCTTCCCTTACCCCTTCCTCAAGGCAAAACAGACCCTTCCTTCATCCGTTTTCCATTATTGCACATATCACATTGGTAACTTGGTAAATATTTTCTTATTTGCTTAGTAAATATTTTCCCACCTAGAATACAAGCTCCTCTAGGGTTGGGATGTCTTTTTCATCTTTATATCCCCAGTAAATAGCACAGCGCCAGGTACACTGTGGGCACCTAATAAATATTAACTGAATGCATGACAAATCTTTTCTTTCCCACTTTGGTTCCAAATGTAAAGGGCAAACTAACTATAAACAAAATCAACCAAATGTTCCAGTTATAGGCAGTTGCTAAAAAAGTTTTGTTCTAAGAGTTTGTTTAAGAGTTGGTTTTCTGAAACTCAGAAATCCAGTTCTTTAAATTGTGCATAAGCTCCTGGGAGGGAGCCCATCAAAGCCTCTTTGTGGCCACAATCTTCCTGAAGAATGGTTATAACAGCATGATTTTGGCTGTACCTAAACATTTATAAAATTGTTTCTATGGGAAAATGAAATCCAACTTCTACATTGGGAAATCAGAAACGTATCCAGTATTGGCTATGATTCTGAAGTAGAAGGACATTAAAATGGAAGAAATTTTTATGAAGAGGAGTTTATTTTGCATACAGTAAATTGTTTTTAATTAGATCGGGTGATTACTTAGAGATGGAGCAACATGCTGAAGCCTCCAGCATCCGCGATGTTTTCTAACACTGATATTTGGAGTTTGGACCACCTGAGGCAGTTGCTCTGGCCACTATTAGTAGAAAAGACCAGAAGGAGGGTAGAAGGAAGAGATTAGACTGGAGGTTCTCAAAATATGTTCTCTGTACTAACAATATCACAATAACTTGAGAGCTTGTTAGAACTGAAAATTCTTGAGTCCTTTCCTAGATCTACTAAATTAGGAACTTTAAGTTAGTCTTAGCCAGAAGAAGAAATGGAAAAAGCTATATAATCTGTGCTTTGACAAGCTTTTCAAGGATTCTAATGTATGCCAGCCTGCAGCTGTATCACCATGGCATCTGATCCCGTCAGATATCGGAAGCTACACAGAGTCAGGCCTGGTTAGTATTTGGATGGGAGACTGCCTGGGAACATCAGGTGCTGCAGTCTTGGGAGAGGGACCCAGCAACCCACTCCCAAAAAACAATCAGCCATTGAAAACCCTATGAATAGCAGAGAAGCACTGACAATAGTGATTTGTCTGCTGCATGTAGGGTCGCTATGAGCCCAACATCAACTCAACGGCACCTAACAATAACATGCGTGCTAAAGTTTGGGCACCAATGATCTATTGGACACCAATAATCTATTCTTAAAATTTATTTCAACTGCAGAAATGAAGACGAAAACACTATGTATGAATGAAATAGAGAGACACCTTCTAAACCTACAGGTCTCAATCTTGGCTGCATAGTAATAACCCAGGAGCTTTAAAAAATACCAATGCCTGCCAGGCACGGTGGCACACGCCTGTAATCCCAGTGGCTCAGGAGGCAGAGGCAGGAGGATCGCAAGTTCCGAGAACAGAGGCAGTCTGCATAACTTACCAAGACCGTACCTCAAAAAAGTTAAAAAAAAAAAAAAGGGCTGGGGTGCAGCTCAGTGGTCCAGCACTTGCAAAGCATGCAAGCGCGAGGCCCTGGGTTCAACCCCCAGGACCGCATTAAAAAAAAAAATGCCTATGTTCCACCCCCAAAAAGATTCTGATTTATCAATTTTGGATTTACCATGAGCATGGGGAGTTTTCAGAGATTCTCAGGTGATTGTGGGGCTAAGATAGAAAAACCTGTGCTCTAAGCCAATTACTAAATAATCATTTTCTAATGCTGCCAATCTACTAGGAAACCTTACATACACACACAATGTGAAGAGCAAGTCCACTTATAATTTACATTTCAAGGAAGTAAAATCTCTGAGACAATTATATATTAATGTACAGCAGAAGTCCCTTCAGCTCCAGGCAGTTCAGATACCACATTCAGCAGTCATGATGGTCAACAGAGTATGAAGGTGTGGTTCTAGGCTTGTGAAAATGAGAGAAGACACCCTGTCAAGTGAGTACACCATCTTCAACAGTTAGGCAGACTTACTTGGCAATGTCCAGTTCCATAAACCTATGTGTCAGCGATTCAGAAAACATATCTAGCCTGAACTTCATCAAGAAAATAATCCCAAGAATACTTTTTTTTTTTTAACAACACAATTGTAATGGATAAGAGATAAAATGTTCACTGACTAAAATGGCTTTACTACCCATATCCGTGTCTGGCAGCCCCCCAGCTCCTTCTGATCTCTTCTACCAAAAAGCCTGGATTCAACACTCAAGCAGCTGTAGGGGGACCTTATGACAAGATGGCCTTAGCCAAGGGAAGCTGAGATGCCAAAAAGTCTTATATAAAACATATGAAATAATTCTATGACTATCTCAAGTATTCAGAACTTTTAGGAGACAGACAATGTGAATTTTGCAAAGAACCCACAGTACAAAGGAAACAATTCTGAAATATTTTCCTGGCCTAAGAATAGTTATAAAAGAAAAAAGGAAGAAAGAAACTTTTTGGCCATCCCAACCTCTTCTGGGTGAAACAAGTCTCCCTTTCCAGCTAGTCACAGTTCCCTTCCTCATCTCCCACTTGTCGACTGATAGACCCTTAGGTCTGTTTCAACGAGCTTTGCATCAGTTGAGACCATCCTGTTAGTTAAGATATTAACTCAACTTTAGAGTATGTTAGGAAAATGACAAATTCAAGCAGTAAAATACGATTATAACAACTAGTCTGGTTATTAACCATGAGTAAGAAGCAGAACATAGTGCCTGATTGCCTAGATTTAAGACTTCACTTTATTACTTATGTAGTCTTGAGGATCTATAAAACAAGGGCAGGAATAAAACATTCATATAGAGCGATTAGGATAACTGTGAGGAGTTTATTAGTACACATCATGAAGGAAGCACTTCATCAGTAATCCAAATGTTTATGGGGGTTGACAATTTTAAGTGCTTTATTTTGATCCAACCATTCAACATATGGAAATCTGTCCTATAGAAATCCTCACACAAGAATATAAGGAAACCTAGTGTTCCTCAGGTGATTATTTAACTACAAAAGAACTATATAAGCAACTAATATCCATCAGCAAGAAAATTATTAAATAAATTAGAGTTCTTTTTACACAATGGAATACCATGGAACAGATAAGAAGAATGTAGGTACTATAAGTATTGGTGGAAGGGAGAAGCCCAATTCTGGAGCCAGAACATGGGAGTCCAGTATCAGCTCTGCTGTGTAGCAGCTATGCTTTTGCAAATCACAGATTCATCTCATTTATAAAATGAATAACATTTTAGAATTATAGCAACTACCTAAGGGGTAAAGGACATTGCTTAGCCTATAGCAGATCTATATAAATGTGTGTTAAATAGACAACTGTGGACAAGGAAGGAGGGAATGGGAGTAAAGACTTACTTTTTGACACCTCTATATTGCTTAATTTTTTAAGTACATGAACATTTTCTGTCACCAAATTTAAAAAATAGGCCTAGTTTTTCTGCATACAGCTTGATTAAATTGTCATGCAACCATAAGAGCCTCATACTAGCAGTAATTACCATGATCATTTTACTTAATGGAAAATAAAGATATCAAATTGAGTGATTTATAAAACCTCCACAGGAAGTTACTTGTAAACTGGAACTAGAATGGAAACAATATAGTATAATCAAAAGCACATCTGTTTCGGAGATCAGAAAGTGCTAGGTTCAAATTCCTTTTAGGTATTCTAACACTTTTCACATATAATTTAACCTCTCTGAACCCACTTTATTATTTGAACAATGAGACTAATGATAATAGCTCACATTTGTTGAGAGTTTATCAAGTGGGAAACTGCATAGCAAGAGATATGAATGCATAATCTCATTTAATCCTTGTAAAAATTCTGAGGTAGCAGTGCTATCATCCCTGTTTAACAAATGAGGAAACAGGTACAGTGGGGTTAAGTGAGAAGTACATGGATAAGAATACTGGAGACATGACTTGAATCCAGGTAGATCAACTTCAGCCATATATAATTCAGAGGGAGACCATGAGAAAATAGCAAGACACCCAAGAAATTATTGATTTTTACCCCTTTAATCTACTAAGTGACACTACCTTCTAGAATGTATGACCTACATTCTATTTTAATTTTACATTATAATAAGCTTCTAAGGGGATGTATCTCTCTCTGTTACACCACTCCCACTAAAGATAAATGCTTGATGTACTTATTTTCATTGGGAAGTGGTGGCCAGTACCAGGGCAGGTGACAAGGACTGTGGTTCTTATTCATCTGGGCAGCAGCTTCAGTGCTAATTCTAAACACAGGTGGTGAGAGAGACAGCCAACCGGAAGAGGGAAGGAATCATTGCTGACATGGGCAACTGGAAAGATTGATGGTTTCCCTCTCTCCTTTTCCCCAAAGCATCGGCCTCGGGGCAGAGATATAGGAGCTGCTGTGCTGGGGACAGTAAAGTACACAGCACAGTGTCTGCCTTGCCACAACACTGATTAATGAGACCAAAATGACACCAAAAACAAGCAGTGCTTCAGGAGGAAAATTCACAGGCATTTCTTTCTTTAGTGACTTTGACAAAAGCAGTTCCCATAAACTTCCAAGCTTGAAGTGGAACACCCTGTGGTTAAAGCAATGCGGGGGAAATCTGGTAGAAAGTGAGACTCAGAGGGTGAGTGAGTGAGGTTTATAATGAGGTAAATTCACTTATGACCAGCTAGTTGCAAATTTATCATAAATTCTTCTCCTGTACCTGATTGGCTGAAAAAGCCCACAAGTTTCAAGTGCGATATTTATTTACCTAACATAATGGAAGAAGAACATAAAAACAGATTATCATAAAGGTTTTTCACACTGTGGAAAGCACTCTTCTTAACTAGAAGACAGTATTACTAATTTTTATGTTTTACTGTAGCTGCATAATATATACATTGAAGAGTATTATCTTTATTCATAAAGGATGAATGTTAACAGCAAATATTATTTCCAGTATTTTACAGTAACATAGCCATTTGGATTTCCCACCAGCAGCTCTTCAAATTTATTACATCCAAAACTAAAGCTTCCTGTCTCATGACCTGGTCAGCTCCTCCCAAACCTGCTCTGCTTCTGTTTTCCCAATACTAGAATGATAACAAGCATCCACTCAGTCTCCTAATCTTCAAGAGTCATCCTCAATTCTTTCTTTTCCCTCATTACATTCTATAGGTTCAAATCCTGATTCCTCTAATTATTAGCTATGTGATCCTTAGCAAATATTTGCCAGTCAGTATCTGCATCTGAAATAAAAATTTTGAAAAGTACTACTTCCTCAGACTATTCCAACAAGTAAACAAGTTATTCCTCAAGAAGTACTTAGAATAGTGCCTGGTACATAGAAAGTGCTCAATAAATATTATCTATTATTATCACCATCTAATCAATTACTACTTTCTAAGTGTTATCCATAATTTGTTATGACTTTGCATAGTCAATATGCAAAGGCATTTGACTGTGTGGGTCATAACAAATTATGGGTAACACTTAGAAAAATGGGAATGCCAGAACACCTAATTGTACTTATGAGGAATCTGTACATGAACCAGAAGACAGTTGTTAGTATAGAATAAGGAAATACTGCCTGGTTTAAAATTGAGAAAGGTGTGCATCAGAGCTGTATACTTTCACCATATCTCTTCAATTTATATGCTGAGCAAATAATATGAGAAGCTGGGCTTTATGAGGAAGAATGAGGCATCAGGATTGGAGGAAAACTCATTAACAACATGCGTTATGCAGATGACACAACTCTGCTTGCTAAAAGTGAAGAGGATTTAAAACATTTACTGATGAAGATCAAAGAACACAGCCTTCAGTATGGATTGCGACTAAACATCAACAAAACAAAAATCGTTACAACTGGGTCAGTATGCAACTTCACAATAAATGGAGAAAAGATTGAGGTTGTCCATGATTTTGCTTTACCTGGTTCTACAATCAACACTTGTGGAAGCAGCAGTCAAGAAATCAAAAGGTGCATTGCTTTGGGAAAAGCTGTGGCAAAAGATTTCTTTATAATATTGAAAAGTAAAGATTTCATATTGAAGACAAAGGTGTGCCTGGCTCATGCCATGTTATTTTTAGTGGCATCATATGTTTGTGAAAGCTGGACATTGAACAAGGGTGACAAGAGAAGAAATGATGCTTTTGAATTATGGTACTGGAGACAATTATTGAATATACTGTGGATTGTCAAAAGAACGAACAGATCTGTCTTACAAGAAGTGCAAGAGTGCTCCTTGGAAGCAAGGATAGTTAAGACTGCGTCTTATGTATTTTGGCCATGTAGTCAGGAGAGACAAATCCCTGGAGAAAGACATCATGTTTGGGAGTGTGGCAGGTCAATGAAAAAAAGGAAAACCCTCCACCAGATGGATTGACACAGTGTCTGCAACAATGGGCTTAATCATAAATAAGATCATGTGCCTGGCACAGAATTGGGGAGTGTTTAGTTCTGCTATACATAAGGTTGCTATGAATCAGACTCAACTTGACGGCACCTAACAACAACAACAATCAATTACTAAGTCAATAGGGATGATTTCACTTCCCCATCTCCATCAGTGTTACCTAGACCCCAATCATCTCACCCCTGCTATTTCAATAGTTTCTGACTTTGCATCCTCCAGACCATCAGCCAAATTATCTTTTCAAAATAATGAAATCTCCACTGGTTCTTCCTTTCATACAGAGTTAAGTCCAAACTCCTTAATTTTGCGTACAAATCCTTTATAATCAGATTTTACACGTTACTAAAACACAGCAGAGACAAGTATCTCCACAAATCAATCCTAAATAAGCAAGTAAAAAGCCTTAAGAGAAATTTGGGGTATTTTGCATTGACCATTTTTATACCATGCTATTTTTCATTGAGCATCCCTGCACTAGAGTCCATATTATGTTCAACACCCTAAGAATGAACAGTAGTCTTTATGATCTATAGTTGAATGTCCAAAATGGAAGAAATAGTTATTATAACAACTGACATTCTTGTTTTCGTTAGGTGCCATTGAGTAGGTCTGACTCATAGCGACCTTACATACAACACGCAAAACACTAATGTAAGTGCTTCTCTAATCTTCATAGGATTTTCAATGGCTGATTGTTTTTGGGGAGTGGGTTGCCAGGTCTTTCTCCCAAGCCTACAGCACCTGGTGTTCCCAGGTGGTCGCCCATCCAAGTACTAACCAGGCCTGACCCTGCTTAGCTTCTGAAATCTGATGGGATCAGATGCCACAGTGGTATGGCTGCAGGCTTGATATTCTTCTAGGTAAGATGAAATTTACAGTATTTCCACTTCTTTGTGTAGTGACTTAGTCATGTCCCGCCAGAACTTCAGAATGTGACCTTATTTGAAAAGAGGATCTTTACAGATGTAATCAGTTATATGAGGTTATGCTGGATTACAGTGAGCCCTACATTCCATAACTGGTTTTGTTCTAAGAAGAAGCAACACAGACCTACAAAGAGATGAAGCCCATGTGAAGATGGAGCAGAGTAGAGTGATGCAGCTACAAGTCAAAGAATACCAAGGACTGCCAAAACCCACCACAATCTAGGAAGAGCCAAGGAAGGATTCTTCCCTACGGCCTTCAGAGGGAGCATACCCTCTTGGCACCCTTTCTGACTCCTAACCTCCAGAACTGTGAGAGAATAAATTTTTATTGTATTAAGCCATCTGGTTTGAGGTACTTTCTTCAGGCAGCCTTAAGGAAGCTAGTACACTTGGCCAATGCAGCAACTGATACAGTGAGTCTTCCAGGATCCATAATCTAGTGACTCCTAATGAGGCCGGAGGCCCTTTTCTAGAACTGCCCAAGTGCATGCTGGGACAATGCGGAGTGGAATAAAAACACTGCATCAACTACCATTATTGGCCAAATCACATCTGTACATAGGTAGTGGTGCTGAGATGCAGGATACATTACTGGGCAGACCATATCAAATGAACAAACAACCCAGATCAACTAAGGGGGTGTAATCATAGATGAAGTTGCTGTTATTTTGCTCTGGGATCAGTTCAAAGTTCTAGGGTGATATATGCATTGATTCCATAAAATTATTGCACATGGTTGGCCTTGTGCCATTTATTTCTTCCATTTAGCAGTAACTCTGAAATTTCTGCTACGCTGTAATCACTCAGAAAAATGTGTAAATGTAAACTTACCAAATACTATTTTCTTTGGTGAAATATATTGATTGCATACCATTTTTCTGACGAAGTACTAGGATATGCACTATTTAAATTGCCACGATGTGCTGTTCTCACAAAGGACATTTATTTTTCCTTTGAAAGTTTAATAGGTTGTTTTTTTAGTATAATTGTCCTAGGCCAAATGGTTCTGAGATATAGGTTTTCTTAGAAAATAAATTGTGACTTGCTCCTTTTATTTTTGAAAACCAAGTACACATGTCTATATTTCTTTGAAGCTCTTTAGAAAGAAGTCTTAAACATTGTGCATGTAATTAATAAACTCTGGAGGAAAAAGAAAAATTCAAATTTGCAAACCAATGTCAGCTGACCATTAATTTACCTTCCCTTTGTTTATGTTCAAAAGAATATGTGGATAATCTCTGGAAGCACTCAATAACAGCCCATAATGTTAGAGAACAAATAGTCCAATATATTTTTGACATGCCACATCACTTCCTCTAGGTCATATCTTGGGCTTCTTAAGTTGTGAAAACACTAGCAATATTTACAAAGAGGATGTTATCAAAGAAGTGTCAGTATTGGAGGCATTTTTGAGTTTTCTATTCCTCAAACTTACTAATAAACTGTAGAATTTTGTGCATGTAAGTCCTTAGCTCTCTAAAACTTTGCCACCAAGTTTCTACTGGTGTTCAGTGGCAGCATCCTGGTTCTGACTTACACTCACTGTGTGTTTGTGTTTGTATAAAATAACTCTTTATTCTAAGCCAGGCGTGGTGGAGCACACCTGTAATCCCAGCAGCTCGGGAGGTGGAGGCAGGCGGATCGCAAGTTCGAGACCAGAGGCAGTCTACGTAACTTAGCAAGACCCTATTTCAAAAAGAAAAAAGAAAAAAACGGGCTGGGGGTGCAGCTCAGTGGTCCAGCACTTGCAGAGCATGTAAGCGCGAGGCCCTGTGTTCAACTCCAATACTGAAAAAAATAAAATAACTCTTTATTCTTTAGTCAGTTGTCTCACTGAGCCTAATAACCTTCAATGACATTCTTTAATTAAGAGAGACTTTCCTTTCTTGATCATTTACAAAAACTATGACAATTTTCTTCATTCTTTTATTAAGTGGGTTCACCAGGTATTGGTAGAATAAACAGAAGAAACATTTACCTGACTTGTAAAGTAATACAGCATCACAGCTTCTCTAATACTAATTATTTCATTTAGATTTCTGCAATCTCATAGATATATATATGCATATATATCAAAATAATTCTCTTTTATATTTTATTTTGGTTTTCCAACAGCTCTAGAAAGTTGTCTTTATTCACCAATGAAATATTTACCACATCCTTTTTGCAGTAAATACTTGGTGTTTCAATGTATCCTTCTACTCTATTTCTACATACCTTATATGTTTTTATATATTTCTAATTTATACAAGTATATTCTATTTTTGTATTTATGCTTTGAGTCAAAACTGATAATTTTTCACCAGATTCATTGCAAAACAGCACTCAAACTGTACACAAATTCAAAATCATTTACTTAAAGACTAAAGATTTCAAAAGCAATTTATTTATGAGTTTCTGGGACTGTTCTCCTTCCCAACTAGAGATATTTTTATGTTATCCATAATTCTCTATAACTATATTTTAACACATAAAATAATTCACATAAATAATACAATATTGCTTATATTTATTTTTAACAGTTCCTAACACATGGTTTAAAAGTGTGTCTTAAAGGCACATTGTTTTCCATCTAATCGTTACATGACAAAATAAATATGTGGTGAATAATCATTAATGATAAAATACTTGGTACCAAAAGTGACACCATTGTTTGCCTCAATTGGTAAACTCTTTGGACATTTTTGTGAAAAATGAGACTTGTTTTGGTTTTACTATTACATAATGAGAGTTACAAGAAAGGAATTGCAAATGTTCCTGTGTGGTCCAGTAGGCAGTGAAGAAGACAGAATTTAAGGACCATGTAGAACAAAGCTGTTTGTGTAGACAGGGAGAACCCTGGCTGGGTAATGACGATGCCACTGAAATGTCATCAGTTCAGGTGCACATAAGTGGTTTTCTTTGTTTATTTTCCATCTCGAGAAACTTGTGCTTTTAAAAACACTGTGACAGAAAAAAAATAGGCTGATGACCTACCATATGATTTATGTAACAACGAATTTTTCAAGTTCTCTGTTTATATCAACTTAAACTCCTTTCTTGACCTCCAACTCCACTGGCACTGTTGCATTAATAAGGCTCAAGTCTTCTTTTCCCACCTTTCTCCCCCACCACTCCACTCTGTGAACTGCACACTTCTTACTTCTCTGAAAAAGCCATACTGTTTCTAAACTCCAAGCTTTTGCACATTCAGTGACCTCTGCCTGCTATGACTTTCCCCACTTGCCACATTTCAATTTACCTTCTAAAACTCAGTTCAGATATCACATTTGTGGCACCTTCTGCAAATCCCTGAGGCAAGATGAGTTACTTGCACCTATAAGCACCAACAATGCTCTGTTCTCCCTCTGTTGCAGCTTTTGGTTGTACTGTAATTTACTTGTCCCACATATCTGCTATCCTCACTAGGCAGTGAAATCATCAACAGCAAGAGCCCTGCTTTTTATCTGTAACACCAACAGAATAGGGGTTCAATATATGTATATGAATTAAGCAGAAATGAATCATCTGTAAGGCTTACAGAATGCAAGAACTGCAAATCTCGTCTTAAATTCCATGGTACTTTGGGGTCCCAGGGAAGAGGAGAAGGGAGGACATTTACAAAGACTAGCAGAGGGAATTTTCAAAGGACACCTTCCCAGGACTATCAGAACACTTACACGTTCCAAATGTATTATAATTTTAATTGAATGTATAATAAAATACTCAGAATACATGCTTAACAACTACTTTTATAATCCCCTTATGAAACTACTCAACTCTCCTTACAATGCAAGCAATCCTACCTTGGGGATTGGAGTGGATTTTATCTGGTAATTTCCTATACTTTTATTTTATCAATACACTGTGAAAAAGGCACTCACAAGGATACAGGGAGCTCAGGGTATAAATTCAGTTTGAGTTTTGACCAGTTCAGCCCTTAGGTAGAATATGTGTCCAGTCTATAGGACAGACCATTTCCTCTTTTCTGGAGACAAGTGCTATGTGCGCCCCACCAAGCACCCAGGAGCTCTCCTCATCTAGCAAGGACAGGATGCTACAAGAGCAGGATGTTTTGAGTTAAGGGATGGGATTTGTGGGAAAACTGAGTAGAAATGTGTTTATGTTTTTAAAAATCTGAATCTTTAAAAAGAACAAATTAAGAACTTTTAAATCAGTATCAGATGTCGTATGAAGACTTCAACGTGACAAAAAATATCTGAAAACAAAATATTTTGAAATCCAGTTCCTTCTTTGCTCATCTGCTGCTGCAGTGGTTCAAGGGGTCAGGCTTCCACTGTGATGGTTCCTAATAATCAAAAGCAACAAAGAGGAAATTGTTTTGGTCCTTCTAGTATACTCAAAAATAATGAAGAAACTGCAAACTCCTAACATGATCTGGTAAGTAGAGGAGAAATGCATATTTTAGTATTAGAATCATTTCAACTTTTCTTGTTAAGAAAGAAACAATTTGGAATATTAGTTGATCAATTCAAAATCAAAACCAGACCCATACTATTTTTTATGAAAGATATTAAAAAAATTTCTAGTGAATAAGTCACATTTTATTAGCCTCATGTTATAAATATTTTTCTCTACATATTATAGGTGTTCAATACAAAATTAGAGTTATTTTTAAATTAAACTCTTTATATCTGCTTTTATTTATTTTCATTTTATTTATTAATTATCATTATTTTTTGGTGCTAGTGGTAGACACCAGAACCTTGGACATGCTAAGCACATGCTCTACCACTAAGCTACATTCCCAACCCCTCAATATATAATTACTGAAAGAATGAGGGAATGTTAAGACTTTTATTAGCACTTTCCATTGTATTGTCATAGAAGAATAAAAGACCACAAGCATTTCTTTTCTCTTTTTTTCAAGTAGTTATCTGTCCCTGTCCCCCTTTCTCTTCAAGGTCTTTTACCAAAGTAAAGGCACATGCCATTAAACCTGGAATCCTGGCATTCACTTCTTACATTTAGTACGAGATTCCTGAACATAGGCTTCCATGTCCAGCACACATGTTCATTATCATTTGTTCAGTATAAACAGGAAGATGTAAACTATCTCAACATTACTGGAACACTCTGATGAGGAAGCAAGAGCAGGAAGTTTCAGGTTCTTCATGGACCATGGAAATGACAAGTATGGGACTCAAGATGATGTTTCTAAACTTGGGCCAGATTCCAGAGCTACAGGCAGTAAAATGGTAAGTACTACATTTAATGACTCACCCTTTTCATGTAGTACTGCCCAAATAAAACATTGCTGCTATTCCTTATCCTAAGGAAAGTCAGTACTCATGGTTTGGGGCTAATAAAAAAGGTACCATCTACTTTAAGTCCTATTTCCAAACTGCAGAATGTTATGGGTTTAGGTTAATGATTATATTTAATTCTATTCAGGCTTTTGTTAGGTGCAACAGTAGTTTAAAATAACCAAGTAGTCAATTAAAATATCCTTTCAATGAGTACATATTAGATACAAAATTACTTATTCATTCAAATATCCATCCATGTGCCAAATACTGTATTGGGCAGTGAGGATACAACAATAAACATAAAATAAAACACAAAAATAAGTAAACATAAAAATAAAAATAAATTACAAATAAAATAGTCACTGCCTTTGAGAAGTCTATGGTCCAGGGACTGCTGTGCCATACACAGCTAATTCACTGGCCTATTTTACTTACAGCTACTTTTAAATCTCTACTTAAGCCCCTAGGTGCTTCCCCCCATTTATCAAGTTAACTCAGTTCTAGTTTTACTGAGTTCAGCATATAGTACCACCTTTGATACTATGTATTTCCAAATACTTCCATGTTGATAACTATCCTCTCTCTCTTTTTTTTCTTCAGAGAAAGAAATCCCTCTAATATTAACCTTTATCACAGCGCTAGTAATTCTCTCTTCTGTGTTCCTCAGAATATTTCTCTGTAAAGTTTTCTTTTTCTTTCTCTCATCTTTAATCTTTATCTCTTTACCCAGATCTTCAAGCCTTTCCTACTGTGTGGAAACACAGTTCTACCCTTATCCCTCTCCTACACTTACTGAATATTCCAATAGGAACCCTATACCTGCCAGCCACCTTAACATCACTCACAATCTGGCTTCTTATCCACAGAATTACTAAAGCCATTTATTTATTTATTTATTTATTTATTTATTTATTTTTGAGACAAAGACTCCCTATGTAGTCTGGGATGGCACTGAACTCCCAATCCTCCTGCCTCAGCCTCCTGAGTGCTGAGATTACAGATATGTGTCACAATATACAGCTCTTGCTAAAGCTGTTCTAAAACCCCTTTTAGAGGGTCTCTCATCCCTTAATCCAAGGCCAATTCCTGTTTTGTTGTTCTTCAAAGATCTCTTAAATCTATCAACTGACACGATTTATTAGCAACCTTTCAAATATTCTCCTTTCATTTCCATGAAGCTACATTGTATTGGTTGTATTTTAGGCTCTGATTTCTCCACTTTTGTCTTTGTTGGTTCCTAATGTTTTATTTTTACTTGCTCCACGGAGATCTACCCTACAACAATTTTCAATTTTTTTTGTGTGTGTGCTATGACAATTAGTGTTCACAGTAAAGGGAGCCTTCTTTCTTCTTTGTTCTTGTTCCTGGCTAAAGTCAAAGAACTGTCTATGGAACTGATCCACTTCCAGGACAGTGACTGGGCCATGTTGTTTACCAGAGGAACTTTGCCCCTTTCTGTCATTCCTGAAAGTGGATCCCAGAGCTAGGCCTCACTCCCTTTCTTTCCTGATTCAGGAGCTCAGTTTGGTCTCCTGCACTCTCTATCTCAGGCAAGCGGTAATTCACATCCCAATATTTGTGTTTGGGTTTAGGGTGGAGAGCCTTGGGTTTATCAGAGCTATACACTGGAGTATCAGGTCCATGCCTACTTGATGATGACAGCATTTTAGTTCTCATATGTTACTGCTTCCATACATGTCTCCCCTAGAACTTCGTGGGGAAGCACATCAGTGGTTAAAAGGAGAATTTGTACATTTCTGAAACTTTAGGCTATACTGCTACCTTTTCTTTCTCCTCTTCATTAGATTAAAAAAAGAATTATACTTGTTTCTTGTAATAAGCCAAATAATATAAAGCTGCATAAACAAGGATAAAAACTTTCTTTCTTTCCTTGTTTCTTTTTACACTTAGCTAAAGCCATTGACATCAAGATTTAGGCATGTATCCATCCATACCTTTATCAAAAAAATACAAAAAATTTTACATATGTAGGATAATTTTTAAAACAAAACTGGTTTTTCTGCAACTTTATAATATGCCCTGGACATCCTTCCAAGTCAATATATATAAATATAACAAAACTTTTTTAAATTACCCAATGTCTATAATATTAGGCCTCTTTCCTTCTCATGTCTATAATCTTTCTACTGGTTTCCTTGCTTCCATTCTGTTTCTTTTAAGAAAGATAGGACATAGGAATGTTAAAAGTCAGTAAGTCAAACAGCACCATATTTCTAATTAAAAAAATGACACTTCAAGGGATTAATGAATTTGACTAAGAGCACTAAATTAATGAGACATTTATTCAACAAATATTTATTGAGTATCTATGATGTGGTCCTGGTATTACGGACCTTAAATTCCAGGAAAAGACACTCAAAACGTAAGGAAACAAATAAACATGATAAATGCAGAATGTGATTAATGCCATGAAGGAAAAACAG
Source organism: Pedetes capensis (assembly GCA_007922755.1). Taxonomy (NCBI): domain Eukaryota; kingdom Metazoa; phylum Chordata; class Mammalia; order Rodentia; family Pedetidae; genus Pedetes; species Pedetes capensis. The sequence goes on from VMDO01003269.1 coordinate 123,617, forward strand.
AGGGAAATAGCAGCACAGTAGAGAAGTACCTACTTTAAATAGGATGCATGTGAGAAGTATCTTGGAGTATATGTCATTTGAACTTTTACCTAAAGAATAAGAGAAAAGAAACTTTAGGAAGAGATGTGGCAAAAATATTCCAGGGGAAAAAAACAAAACCAGCAAGAACAGAAAGCAGACCAGTGTTTGTCGTGTGCAGTGATCAAGGGGAAAAGAGTAGCAGAAAAGGAGGTGGGAGAGCCGCCAGGGGACAGAGGCCATGAGGCCATGCAGGCTCTGGCAAGGAGCCAGGACTGGGAATAGATTGAAGGATATCAAGGAGTGATATAACCGGATTTGTCTTTTACAAGAATTAATCTGGTTTATAGACCAAGAAAGAATAGAAAGCAGTCAGGAATGCAAGCAGGAAAGTCACTGCAGGAACAGAGGTGAGCAATGACAGTGGCTTTGTTCAGGGCATTGGCAAGCAAATACAGAGGTATGGGCAGATTCGACAAATACAATATTTGGAAGAAGGGAACTTCAATAAGCCTTGCTGATGAAATGGGTGGGGGGCTGAGGGAAGGGTAGTACCAAGGATGAATCTTAAACATTACTTGGTAAAACAGGTACCTGGGACCATTTTCTGTGATGGGAGAAAACAAGAAAAATCATCATTAAAAATTCTATTTCAGGTGGGCATGGTGGCACATGCCTGTAATTCCAGCAACTCAGGAGGCAAAGGCAGGAGGATCCCAAGTTCGAGACTAGAGGGAGTCTGTGTAATTTAGTGACACCCTATCTCAAAAAGTAAAAAAGTGGGCTGGGGGTACACAGCCCAGTGGTCAGGTGTGGTGGCACACACCCGTGATCCCAGCACTTCTGGCGGCAAAGGCAGGAGGAGCAGAAGTTCAAGGCCAGAGGCAGCCTGTGTATTTTAGGGAGAATCCGTCTCAAGATAAAAAAAGAAAAAAAATTTTTAAAGGGGATCTCGGGGCACACCTTAGTGGTAGAACACTTGCAAAGTACATGAGTCCCTGGGTTCAGCTGGGTTCAGATCCCCAGTACTATAAAAAATAAAATAAAATGAAAATAAAAAAGAATCACACAATTATATCTATATCTATAGATGCAAAAATATGTAATAATATGTAATATTTACTCATGATAAAAAATTTCAGCAAACCAGAACTAGAAGAGAACTTCTTAAACTTGATAAATAACCTCTACAAAAAACCTACAGCTAATATTATATTTAGTAGTGGGAAGAAGTTTTCCACTAAAATCAAAGGCGAAACAAAAACATCACCTCTCACCACCCCTTTTCTTTTTTCTTTTTCTTTTCTTTTTCTTTCTTTCTTTTTTTCTCTTTCTTTCTTTCTTTCTTTCTTTCTTTCTTTTTTTTTTTGTGGTACTGGGATTTGAACCCAGGACCTCCCACTTGCATACTTTGCAAGTGCTGTACTACTAAACTGCACCCTCAGCCCATATTTTTACTTTTTGAGACAGGGTCTCACTAAGTTATGCAGACTGCCTCTGGTCTCGAACTTGCAATTCTCCTGCCTCTACCTCCCGAGCGGCTGGTATTACAGGCATGCACCACTGTGCCCGGCTTCACCACCCCTTTTCAAAACTGTACTGCAAGTCCTAGCTAATTGTTTGAAGACAAGATAAGAAAACGAAATAAAAGGTATTGTAACTGGAAAGAAAGAAAGAAAGCTGCCTTTGTTCACAAATAACATGGCTGACTCTGTAGGAAATCCAAAAAAATTAACAAACTACAACAAAAACCTACGTAGAACTCATAAGTGATTTTAGCAAGGTTTCAGGACATAAGGTTAATATGCAAAAGACAATCACATTACTATATTCTAACAGTGAGCAAATGAAATTTGAAATTAAAAACACATTTCCATTTACATTAGCACCCTCTACAATGAAATACCTAGGTATAAATGTAAAAACTATCTACATGATCTGTAAAATTCTGGTGAAAGGTATCAAAAAACTAAGTAAGTGATACTCCATGTTCATAGATAGAAACATTCAATATTTTCAAGATACTAATTTTTCTCAACTTAATCTATAGATTCAATATAATCCCAATTGAAATACCAGCAAACTATTTTATAGAGATGAACAAACTGATTCTAAAGTTTATGTAGAGAGGCAAAAGAATCATAATAGTCAACCCAACTGAAAAGGAAGAACAGAGTCAAAGATCTGACACTACTCAAGTTTAAAATATTATAAAGCTATAGTAATGAAGACAGTGTGATAAGAGTGAAAGAATAGACAAATAAATCAATGGAATAGAATAGAGAGCACCAAAATAGACATATGCAGTCAACTGATCTTTGACCAAGGAGCAAAAGTGATACAGCAGAGGAAACAATCTTTTCAATAAATGGTGATGGAACAATTGGACCTCCACATGAAAAACATGAATCTAGACACAGACATACACTATTCCCAATAAATAATAAAAAATAGATTCTAGCCCTCAATTTAAAATGCAAAGCTATAAAACTCCTAAAAGACAGGAGAAAATCTTGTTTACAATGGTTATGCCATATTTTAGACCCAACACCAAAAGCATGATCCATGAAGGAAATAATTGATAAGCTAGACTTCATTAAGATTAAAAACTACTGCTCTGCAAAAAACAATGTCAAGATAATGAGAACACAAGCCAGAGAAATATTTTCAAAAGGCATATCTGACAAAGGATTGCTACTCAAAATATGATAAGGACTCTTAAATCTTAACAAGAAAATGAATAATTGGATTGAAAAACAGACAAAAGTGCTAATCATATATCATAAAGAATAACTATAGCCAGACATGGTGGAGCACATACATAATCCCAGCACTTGGGAGGCTGGGGTAGGAAGACTGAAACAAGTTCAAGGCCACCTTGGACTACACTGTGACTTCCAGGCTAGCCTGGGCTACACAATGAGATCCTGTCTCCCAAAACAAAACAAAACAAAATCTATACATATGTACACACACACACACACACACACACACACACACACACACACAGAGTGAAGAAACATATAAAAAGATGCTCAATATCACATGTCATTAGAGAATATTGAATAAAAAAAAACAATGTGTATCACCACGCACCTATTGGAATGGCCAAAATCCAAAACACAACACCCAATGCTTGCCAAGTATGTGGCGCAAGAAGACTTCTCATTCACTAATGTTGGGAATATAAAATGGTACAGTTGTTTTGGAAGATAGTTTAGTGGTTTCTTACAAAACAAAACATATTTTTACTACACATATGTCCAAGGGCCCCTAAGCTACCACCTGAGTTCCATACCACACTGTTTCCCTCAGTGAGCTCATCTGCCCCCTGAATGATTCAAAGGGCCAAGCAGGGGAGTCCTATTGCCTGAGTCCAGGTTATGTGTGTTTCTTGCTCATTCCACCTGAGAGAAGTGAAAGGAACAACATCCCTCCTCTGGCTCTCACAGCAGCAGCAGGAGTTTTCCTCATACCAAAGTTCATGGTGAATGCAAATTCTTTAAAATTAGGAAGGAATGCAAATGAATCATGGCAGTGATTTTAAAAGAGAAAGACAAAAAGTAAAAGATAAAAGGCCTTTTTAGCTTTAATTTATAGAAGTTTATGAGGGATGGAACTCAGATCAAGATGACTGAATAGGAAAGCACCACCCTGAGAGGCCAGGCACTGCTCTAGATATTGATAAGGCAAAAACAAACAAAAACACAAAATCTCTGCACCGTTGGATTTTGCCTTCCAGGGAAGGACTGAACTTGGTTCTTTCCCACACACTATGTGCCTGCTACTGTTTCAAAGTTAGAAGACAATAATGTGATTTTAAAGGCTCTCCTTTGCTCTAATCTTTCCTGCTTGCTGATCCCTGAACTTCTTTCAGAAGAACTCAACATGTCTTCACTTACGATAATTGATAAAAGGCTTAAGATGCTTAATACTTGGCTGAGGTAAGAATAACTAAACTTGTGCCTGTCTGCTGTTTATAACTGTGACAAAAACTTGAGACAATCACCTTAATAAGGGAAAACGTTCATATTGGCTCAGAGTTTCAGAGGCTTCAGTCTACGACGATCACTTGGCCCTGTTGCTTTGGACCTGTGGTGGCACAGTGCACAAGGACAGGAGCACCTGGTGGGGAAGGCTGGTCTAGCTTATCAGGCTGGCAAGAGCAAGAGAGGAAGGGACCAAAGTCCCAATATTTCCTTCAAGGGTACAGCCCCATTGACCTAACTTCCTCTAACTAGGCCCCACCTCACACATGGGCCTTTGGGAGACATTCTGGATCCAAACTATAGGTCCTGCTTGGTTATAAGTATTATCAAATAAGAACAACAGTAAATATATATTGAGCACTCTGCTGTGTCGTGCTGTTTTTTTCATGTACCTTAACTATCACAACAAAGCTCTAATACATAGGCACTCTCATTATTTGTATTTTACAGATAAAGTGACTAAGGCATAGAAGGGTTAAATAACTCAAGAAGGAGATGGTAGGGTCCAGAAGTTTTGCTATACTAATGACTTAATATATCAACCTTTCCTCTTTTTTATTTAGTCATTTATTTTTCAAGCTAGAGGGGGGATCTCAAAGCAAGCAAACACTAGGGTCAAACAAGATGACAACATAGCCATGTGTGGTGATGAACATCTGTAATCCCAGCAGTAGGGAGGCTGAGGCAGGATGATCCTAAGCTCAAGGCGAGCCTGGGCTACATAGAAAGTTCTAGGCCAGTCTGGGCTACATTGTGAGACCCTGTCTCAAAAAAACAAAAATAATAAACAACAACAGAAGATATTAATGTACAGAATGGAACAGGTTAGTCTGAAAGTGGCCAAATAGAATCTGTGAGTATGTGCACAAAGCTTAGCAGAGACACTACTGCTAAGAACAGGCAATGCTACCTTACTTGATTTGTGGTTTTGAGGAGATTTCACTTATTTTTCTTAATCTAGGAAAACTCTCATTGTTCTCAGTATCAAGAGATCTTAATGGAAAGTAAAGTTCCCCAATGATGAGAAATTGGGAGTGCTGATAGAATCAGTTTGAAGCAAAATAAATAACTCTAAATGTACTGGAGAACACAAACAAAGTATAAAACCAAGTGCTACTGTATATGACACCTCTCTTAGTAACATGGCCAAAATTCAGCAAGATCTTCTCCAGCTTCTTAGGTCAGGTTTGGAGATCTTGGAAGTGTCCTAGTTATTTAGGATGTACCTTAAGAACCATCATTCTGTCCACAAAGAAATTAATTTTCATGATTAGGGTTTGGCAATTTTTCCTGCCATACCATCTCAGTATAAAAGACAAAATGGCAATTCTCTATAATTTCGTCTACTGAAAAAAGAAAAACACCTATAATTCATTCCTAAGTACATCCTTCAAAGAGCCAAACCAAGGCCTGTTTCATCAGAGCCTACCTAGATGGCCTCCAGCTACCATAAAACACAGCCATATGCTCCTTAATATTACAGGTCCTATTATGCAAGTCTCCTCCCCAATCCCAGAGAAGACTAGAGGACATGCCACTGCTGTTGTTTCCTATCTACATTTTAAAGTAACAGAATAAAAAAAAAAAAAAAAAAAAAAAACAGCCACAATTGGCTCAAGTTGGTGTGAATAATGAGATGTGGTTGTCAGATTCCTGGAAAGCTGCCAGCATGGTCATTAGCTAGCCAGATACTAGACCCACTTACAAAGAGAATGATGAATACCAATTTAAATGAATTGATCTTAAGAAGATTTTAAACTGGGGACTTGGGTGTGGAATGAAACAATCGATGAATTAGAATCTTCTTACAGTAAGTGCTATTTATAAGAAAGAGGATAGATTGGGACGAGGGGAGATGGGTTTTGGAAATCAAGCTTTGCCCAATTAAAATATAGTCCTTTTTGAAGTTTATAATAGAAGAATCCTAGCTTTGACAAGTTGGCAGTAACCCTTGTGATCTATTTTACTGGGATATATATTGTCACTGCAAAAATAAAACATATTACAGAACTGGAGAGCAGATCCTGCCTGTGATCATTAGACAGACTGGACCAAGCCTTTGATGCCCTGACATATTATTTTCTGGATAGTGTCCAGCAACCCAATGCAGAATAGCTTTTTCTCTACTGTATCCAGATGGCAAATGGAAGACATCAAATTCAACAGTTTCAGGGCTAACCTTAATGGATGTGAAAGGCTGGCTCCTCTACTAGCTTTCCAGGGATCTACAATACAAAAAAAAAGCCTTTGAACAAAGAGACAAATAATTGGCATTTTTTTTTTTTACCTCACTGTCTTTTCAAAACTTAACCATGGATGTGCTAATCTGGTTCAAATCCATCTTGTAGTTGAAAAAGACAGCCAAATATCTGATCAGTTCTAATCAGTGACATTCTCATGATAGTTTCTGTGAAGTTCAGATGGGTGTTAACTATTAATATTCTAGAAATCTTTTTTCATTCCCTTCAGGGAAATATTTTCATTTTTCTTCTATTTCCTTCAAAACTTAACTCTAAGTGTATATGTATGTGTATTTCTAAATATTTAGGCAGCATCATCTTATAATAAGATTTTCACACTTTCACTTAAGGCTGAATTTCAGAATTGGGTAGCACGAACCTTAAACACTTGTGCCACTGTAAAAGCAGACACTTGAATTTCAATATAAAGTCATTTGCACAAGAAGAAATATAGTATGAAGGTCTTCATCACTCTCCAGACAAGAGGATTTACTTATTGAAGTATCAGAAATACTTTGTCATTCACATAAAAGTCCTGTGGCATGGATCATAAGACCAACTTCTTAGTAAATGGCGAAGGAGGCCATAATGAGGAGGTGGGCTCAGTATTTGAAAGACAGGAATATGTTTACCTTCTGTGAGTTAGTCCATAAAACAGGGAGACCTCAACTTAGAGTGGGAGTTCTTAACCTAGGTTTATGAACTTGTGAAACTGTACACAAAGTTTTGAGAATGTATGTACATATTTTTCAAGGTTGAAGACTCACATTTGAATTAAGAGAAATAATGACCCTCCCCCAAGTATAAGAATTGTGAGGATAAGACTTAACAGAAACTAGATTAGGTACATTAGCAAATCTAATGAAAGAATGCCTTCACTTAAAGGGAAGAAGCTTTGGAAAAAATGCTCTGTTGGAAAGATTTTGTGTTCGAAAAAACTGTCCAAGGGAGATGGGCTGTGGTACAGGCCAGCAATGTTGCCTAAGGAACATGGATGTCCCACACTGGAAATTGATCTTTGAGTTATCATAGCTTAATTACCCTAAACAAGGAGGTGATTCAATGAATTCTCTTTGAGAACATACTGATCAAGCTATCTTATTAATAATTTGGATGTTGGGAAGGAGAGACTATGGTATTGAGTAAAGAAATGTAACTGGTACTCCTGATTGCTCTATCTTCATAAATGATAATGTATTTTATATGTATGTGTGTGTGTGTGCACATGTGCACACACATGTTTTAATCCATTAAACATTTCCTAACTTGGCTTCTAGGATGCCACCTTCTTCTTTTTCTTATATTTGGCTACTACTATATTGCCTGGTTCTTATCATACCAACATCTTAATGTTGAGTTCACAGGCTCTGTACAGTCAAAACTTGGTATTTGCTGGCTTCAGAACTTTTCAAATCTGGTACTTGTTGCATTTTAACAAGAAAAAAATGTTTCGGTACCAAGAGGTACTCGCTTGTGTTTTGTCGTACTTGCTAGAAATTGTCTGAGTCATGACACTGCCCTGCAAGAGAAAATGCTTCATCATGCGTTCCTTGCTCGCACAGTGAAACAGAGGTCTAAGTGTCAGTCTCACAGTCGCTCGTGAACAGTGCAGAACCCCCACATATTCACTGTTACTGTCTTGTACTTCTGTGTATTTTAAGTGCTAATCATGGATGGCAAAATATTAGCCCAGCAAAAAGTGAAAGTTCTGGGGAACTTTCATGAATTATTTCTAATTACATTATTTCTTAAAGGAAAAGTTCGTTTGGTACTTGTCAGTTTTGGCACTTGTCACAAGTTCCAGACTGAATTAGCAAGTATCAAGGTACCATTGTACTTGGAACTTTTCTCTTTCTAAATGTATTGTCTATAAGTCTATATGTCTATATGATAACACCCAATCTCCTGGCTTCATAAACACTTTCTAATGAGGACTCTTGAGTGTGTATTTCCAGCTATACCTCTTTTCTGAGCTCTAGTCTCATATATGTAACTGCCTATCTGACATTTCCACTTAGATGCTCACTAGGCATCTAAGCCTGTAGCCATAGAACTGTGGCATCTAATCCCGTCAGATCTTGGAAGCTAAGCAGGGTTGGGCCTGGTTAGTACTGGATGAGACACAACCTGGGAACACCTGGTACTATAAGCTTGGGAGAAGGACTTGGCAACCCACTCCCAAAAACCAATCTGCCATTGAAAACCCTATGTATAGCAAAGAAGCACTGACAATAGTGTTTTGCCTATTGTACATACAGTCATTATGAATCGGACACAGACTCAACGGCACCTAACAACAACAACAGTCATCTAAACTTAACATGTCTGAAACCCAACTCCTCAACTTCCTTTCAAAGTTTTGTTCCTGTTAGAGTCGTTAGCATCTCAGTAAGTGCAAATCCATTCAGTTTATTTGGGCTGTTCTGGCCAGAAACCTTGGAATCATAGTTGAATCTTTATTTCTTTCATCCTACATCTAGTTGGTCCGAATATCTTATTGACTTTGATCACTCCTTGTGAAACAATCTTCACCACCTACCCTAGTCCAAGCCACCATTACCTTTGATTTGGATCTCATATTGGCCTCTTCTAACTGGTCTCCCTGCTTCTACTCTTGCTCCTCTATAGTCTATTTTTATCATAATAGCTAGAGTCAGTTTTTAAAATCTACCTCAGATCATGTCATTACTCTACATTATTCAATCTTTCCAATGGCTTCAAGGCTCAATCCCAATAAAGGCCAAAGTCTTTCTAATTGCTTTGAAGCCTCTATATAATTGATCCCTTCCTTTCTACCCTCATATTAGCCTTCTGACTTCATGTCCTACTACTACAGTGGGCAGCATAATGCAAAACCAACCAAAGCTTAAGAACTTGGCTTACTACCCTTTTTAGTTGTGTGCATTTTGTTGCTCTTTACCTAATATCTGTTTTATAGATTCCTATCTGGACTTTCAGAGTTGTTCTGAGTATTAAATAAGTTAATATTCGCAAAGTATTTAGAAAAGCATCCAAAACATAGTAAATGCTATATAATCAGCCCTCCATATCTGTGAGTTCTATAGATTAAAATATTAGAAAAAACTGTGTCTGTCCTGTACACATGCAAACTCTTTTCTGGTTATTATTCCCTGAGTAATATAAGAACTATTTACATAGCATTTACACTGTATTAGGTTATAAGTAATCTATAGATGATTTAAAGTGGGATGATGTGTGTAGGTTATTTGCAAAGACTGTGCTGTTTCACATAAAGGACTTCAGCACCTGTGGATTTTGGTATCTGCAGGGGTCCCCAGAACCAATCTCCTAAGGATATCAAAGGACAACCATATAGTATTTGTTAATTATAGAAAATGCTCACTCTCCCTGTCACACTGGCTTCCTTCCTGGTCTTCAATCATTCCAGGTTAGGCCCTACCTCATGGCCTTTCTATTCTTCTTTCCTCTATCTGGTGTGCTAGTCCTCTAGAGAGATACAGGTACATGTCCTCACCACTTTCAGATCATTCCTCAAAAGTTGACTTCTTTTAGACTTTGCTGACCACCTGACTTAAAAACTTTAATATCCCTTGGCAGTCCCCATAAAATATTCATGACTTATTCCTTCTGTGAAATAAAGATTAGAAAAAAAGTTCACCAGGTGACATAGCTAAACAATATTCCACTGAACAGAGTCTTTTAATAGTTCCGGAGATAATGAGTACACAAATGTTCCAAAATACCCTATATGACCACATAAATAAGAGTAGATATTTACACTTGTTCAGCCTGTTGTTATCTCCCCACCTCCTGAATACTATCTTAAATTGATTACAGGTTTAGGAAGCTAGTTTTCTTTCTACTCCAACTTCTATTATCCAAGAGAGTTCAATTGTCAAGTATACTACTCACCCAATACACTAGCATTCAATACATTTGTCTGATTTCTTTAACTTCAACCATTTATCCCCATGTCATATCCTGGAAAATTGCTATCACAAAGAAATCCTCCATTTTTAACACCATAAATGTCAAAATGTAAATATTCTACTCCGTCTTTCAAACTCTTTCATGCTTTAATTCCTACTACATCTGCTCTTTGAGCTCATTTAGACATCAGAGCCTTGGATTTTCCCATTTTTTCTGGTGTACCAGTCCCTATTTGTCCCCTCTTCTTTGCTGCTCAGCATAGCTCCAAGGTCAATCACTTGAATTGTGTTCTCATGAGCAACTGAGCTCCCCTTGTCACTATGTCTCAATAGCTAAGCAAAACTCCAACACTAGATCAAAGCTAGAAATCTCATGCTACACAAAAATGCCTAACTACTGAGAAGTTTTGGTGAAAAATCTCAAAACAATGCAGAAAATACTTATAAATCTAATTTATAGTTTCTAATTTCAGTTAGACTCTGAAAACTGCTTACCAAACCCTTTAATTTTTTTTTTTTTTTACAATGTGGTACTATGCTAGATCCCTATAAATATGAACTCAAGCCTCATAGTAACCCTTTTAGGTAGATGCTACTTTTGTCTACACTGTACAAATTAAAAAAATTAAGACACAGAAAAGTTAAGTGACTTGATAAAGTCACATTGCTAGTAAGTAGTAGAGAATACTAGCTCCAATTTCTGATGGTCTGGTTCTATGTTTTTAATTATATGCTCTTCTTCATCTTTGTTGTTGTTGTTAGGTGCTGTTACATTGGGTCCAACTTATAGCAACCCTGTGTATAACAGAATGAAATACTACCCAACATTGTGCCAAGCACACAATCTTTTTTTATGTTTGAGTCCACTGTTGCTGCCATTGTGTTTCTTATGTTGAGTCATGCCACATTAGCAAATGGAACTCTCAACAGCTTTACTCCATTCTCATCATTAAGGTAGACTTCACATTGAGGAGGCAAGTCTTCCCCAGTGGTATTTTCAATGCCTTTTAGCCTAGGGGGCTCATTTTCTGGCACTTTGTTTCACAGTGCTTCTCTGTGATTGGTAGGGTTTGCCATGGCTAATTGTTTTGGGAGTGGGCTGCTGGGTCGTTCTCCCTAGTTTGCCTTAGTCTGGAAGCTCAGCTGAAATCTGTCCACCATGGTTGGGCCTGCTAGTATCTCAGATACCAGTAGCATAGCTTTCAGTTTCACAGCAACACACAAGCCCCCATAGCACAACAAGCTGATAGACACATAGGGGTTTTTCATCTTACAGATGAAGAAAACAATGAAGTACACAGAGGTTCAGTAACTCACCCAAGGACTCCACCTTGCATTACTCAATTAACAAGTGGAAGAACTTAGACTTGAATGTAGACAGTCCTAATTCAGAGCCCATATACTAGCCCACTAACTTATACCATCTCCTTAGACTAAAGCTCTCTGAAAAAATAGTACCTAACAGATTTTGGAGTTCCTTTATTTCTTCTGGCATTCCCAGAAAACTCATCTAGACCCATGTCCATCTCTACCTTTCTCCCAGACTCAGTTGACCTGTCTCTCCTAGTGTTAAATCATTTGTTCTGGATTGTATTTCTTCTATCTCTTCCTTTATTATAAACCTCTTCATCTTTATTCACTCTTATAATCATGCTTAAGTTTCTTCCATAGTAAAAGACACTGGTTCCAAAAAAGTCACTTGGTAAGGCCATTCTTTATAGCTCTCTTCACCGTCTCTGACATTCTTGCTCAAGCAAGCTCTTCAAAGAGTAATCCTCATTTGCTCACTTCTTGTCTCACTGTCTACACCAGTGACCCTTCTAAAGGTATTTTCATTAGTATCAGTAATGATAAGCCAATGGTAAACTCTATTCAATAACTTTTAGTCTTTATCATACCATACCACTGTCTTCCTTTTCATTTTCTTCTTAGTAGTACTCTACCCACCTTGGAATCCTTAGATATACCCTCTAATGATTCTTTCCTCACCTGTGTCCCTTTTGAATTCTTCAACTCTGGCCTCTGCCATAGAGTTTGATCCTAGAGAGGTTTAAAAGACCCTGATTTAAAAAAATTGTTTTCTCACTTTACATGCCTTTCTGGAAGGCACAAATTTATGTGCTAGTCAGCTGACAGAACCTCATAACTGGTCATGGCTTTCTTACTCCTTTGAAGACCCATTCCTCTCTCTCCCCATTCCTTCTAACCTGTGATCCAATGAAAGGTGGCTGATCCTATACCCCCTTATGACTTTCAAGAAGACAAGTATCATGGAAACCTAATCAACAACTCAGCTGGTTAGAAAAAATAAGACAGGAGGACAAGCTGTGTCGCTATTTCAGCCACAGATATGTTAATATATTCCCAATCAAAATTAAGGACACATGGCCTACTAAAGAAGTTCTGTTCCATTTTAGAATGTGAAAAATAATGTGTGGGATGTCATAAAAATGCTGAAACATTGGAATTTCCCACACATTTAAAAGATTTATGGAAACTGGTCTTGTATTTTACAACATATCTGGCCACTGAAGTCACAGACTAAAATAGACAATGTTTGTGCCCCTCTTCCCCAATTCATATGCTGAAACCTAACTCCTAATGTGATAGTATTTGGAGATGCAGCTTTGGGAGATGATTAGATCATGAGTGCAGAACATTCATGAAAGAGATTAATGCCCCTATAAAAGATCCCAGAAAGCTCACTTGCCCCTTCCACCAAATGAGGTTATAGTGAAAAGACAGCCATCTAGGAAATAGGAAAGAGGCCCTAACCAGACATATAATTTGCAAGCACCTAGATCTTGGATTTCCCAGACTCCAGAATTGTGAAAAATAAATGTCTGTTCTTTATGCTACTTAGACTATGGTATTTGTTGTAGTAAGCCCAAATAAACTAAGATATAAATATATCAGGAAGCGGTTTCAACCAACCCTATTCTAACAGACATGAAACACTATTATAGTTCCATGATTAGAGGTTTTATTAAACATGTAAATGACAAATCACTAAGCAAGAAAGCAGTAAAACTTTCCTGACCAGCAACAAAAATTCCACCAGACTTTGTTGTTGTTGTTGTTGTTGCTGTTAGGTGCCATACAATCATGTCCAACTCACAGCAACCATCATAGGGTTTTCAATAGCTGATTGTTTCAAGATTGTTTCAGGAGTGGACAGCCATATCCTTTTCCCATTTTTGCAGTGATAGGGATCGAACCTGGGTCCTCAGAGAGTGCAGAATAGCACTCCACCAACTGAGCTAAACCCTATTAGTCACTTTAAATGAAAAAAATGTTCTTTGGTATACCTTGGACATATAAAATCTGATTGTGTTCCACTCTTACCATGGTGCAAAGAAAAGTGAAGGTGCATTAGATTGGAAGCTTAAAAATTTTGTTACTGTTTATATTATGTAACAATATAGTGAGACTTCTAGCCGTTTGCTGTGTCTGTGAGGAGCATATCAACATCTATAGGGCAAAGGTGACAGGCATGGTTTGATAAGTTGCCTTAAAAAGACTTAACATGGGTAACTGAATGGAAAAAGGCAATGTCAATATAACAAATGAGATTTTTATCTCTTTCATGAGGCAAAGAAAGCAAACCCTGAATTATAATAGTAAAAAATATAATATTATTGTGTAGATAATATGGCATACTTATTGAACTTAATAGCCTCTTGAGGAAAATTATGTTTGAAATAAAATCTTTTTATCTTAATGTACACATTGTCCTATATTCAGCGGTAACAAACAAGTAAAATATAAACCTCAGTATAATGAATGGTGCCTGTGAAAAGTAAAATTATGGTTAAAGTAGAAATAAAAGTCAGTTATAGTAACAAGTTAGAATTCCACTTGGAGTTCTACTTGGAAAATCATGCCATGGTATTTTCAGTTGCATCATATGTTTGTGAAAGCTGGACACTGAACAAGGGAGACAGAAGAATTGATGCTTTTGAATTATGGTGCTGGAGACAAATACTGAATAAACCATGGACTGCAAAAAGAACCAATAGATCTGTCCTAAAGGAGTGCAACCAGAGCACTCCTTGGAAGCAAGGATGGCTAGACTGCATCTTACATATTTTAGACATGTTTTCAGGAGAGACCGACATGTTTTCAGGAGAGACCGACATGTTTTCAGGAGAGACCAAGCTCTGGAGAAGGACATCATGTTTGGGACAGTGGCAGGTCAGCAAAAAAAAGGAACGTCTTCAACTAGATGGATTGACACAGTGTCTGCAATAATGAGTCAAACATAAATAAGATCGTGTGTCTGGCACAGAATCCGCGTTTCATTCTGCTGTATATAGGGCCACTATGAGTTGGACCCAACTCAACAGCATCTAACAACAGCACCTTGGAAAATCACTTAAATAAAATTGGCATTATCTTCCAACTATTTACAAATGTCTAGAATATTTTTAGAAATAATAATACCACTTATTAACTACAACATACACTGAATGTGTCTTTGTGTCTAAGTGATTATATGCAAAAAATATACATAAAAAGGGGCTGGGGATTAATTCAGTTGGTAAAGTGCTGCTCTGTGCACTCTGAAGGCTTGGGTTCAATCCCCAGCATCACAAAAATGGAATGACTTGGTAGACCACTCCCAAAACAATCCCGAAAATAATCAGCCATTGAAAACCCTATAAACAGCAGAGAAGCACTTACATAGTACGGGGTATGGCATAGTGTTGTGGAGTGTTTCGTTCTGTTGTACACAGGGTCACTGTGAATTAGACCCAACTAGACAGCACCTAACAATAGCATACATAAAAATGTATGGTTTGTATTCAACAATATGCTTGATATCAATCCTATGTACTTTCTCACGTGTCAACTCATTGTGTTTTTCACTGAATTAATTCACTCATTAAATACTTACAGAGGTAAATAATAGGGATCTTTATACCAGAGACTTAGGTAATAAGTCATTTCTCACACATGTATTTATCATAGCTAGGGCTGAACAGGAAGAATGCTTCCTGTCTTTCATGACTGGTGGAGGCCTCCAAGAACACACTGCCTGGTGAGATTTCTGTGCCAAGTGGCAGCTTAAAGATGCACCTATGAAAAAAAGTATACTGAACTATTTCCTGCTGGAGTGTCCAAAACAGGTCTAAACAAAAAGGAGCATGCTCTTCTATCTGTCTTCAAGAAAATACTTAAGAACACAGAAAGACTATTAAAAAGGATGTGTCCACTTCTATAAGACACAAAGTCCTATATTATTTCAAAACTGGGCAACTATCCCCAGCTTCAGAACAAAATTTTCTAGAACCTTTACATGAGTTTTGTTGCTGATGTTTGTTTTAAACTATTTTATTGAGGTATGTTTGATACGGAAAAGCTGTACATATTCATGTTTTTTAAGGTGTTGGAGGTTTGGTGCAGTGGCACATGCCTCTGAAACTCAGGAAGCTGACGCAGGAGGATTGCAAGTTCAAGGCCAGAGACAAACTACATAATTTGGTATGTCAAGATAAAAAACAAAAAAGGGGCTGGGAGTGCAGTTCAGTGGCAAAGCACTTGCAAAGTATGTGTGAGGCCCTGGACTGAGATTTGCAGTACCATTAAAAAAAAAAAAAAAAAAAAAAAAAAAAAAAAAAAAAAAAAAAAAAAAAAAAAAAGGTTGTTGGAATACAGACAGATAAGGATAGGAAGAAAGGCTCTTGTAAAAAGAGATGATAGCATTACAAAGAAGTAAAAAGGAACCAGCTTTAAGTAAACAGAAATTTTATGAAACCCAGGGCAAAGGATCTATGTGAGATAGCAATGGTCTAGAGAAGTATTTTGGATCCAGACTGCGGAAGGTCTTGAATGTTAGGCTATAGGGAGTATAGGCTTTATGAGAAGTTTCTAATGATTTCTGACTAAAGGAACAACATAGTTATCACTCTGCTTTGGGGAGATTAATCTGGTGAGAGTGTTAGGGGAAGGCAAGGATAGTGTAGAGATGGGAGGAATTCTATTAAAATTGATAAGTGTAGAGGAGAGAAAGTTTGCTAAGTAGAATTATATATAATGAAGAAATAATCCTCATCAAGCAGAGAAGACCCACCAGGAACTATGTATTGGCCGAGGGGTGGGAGGGACTCACTCTCATTCTGTGTGTGTGTGTGTGTGTGTGTGTGTGTGTGTGTGTGTGTGTGTGTATTTCAAATTTACTTAAAATTCCTACAATGTGAGTATCATTAACACTCTGCAGATGGGAAAACTTGAGATCTGATGAGGGCAAACAACTTGCCTGGCATCACAAACATTGTATGTAGTAGAGTCAGTCATGTCTCATCCAAATACTCATGTACGTTCTCCTTTATCACACGTCCTCTTGATGACTTTAGTCTGGATGCGTCACAGTTTGGTGGCATGGGGTGGCTGGTAAGTTGCCAGCCATTGGAGAAGCCGAAGTTGCTTGTGGAGAGGGATTTTCTTTCTCAACCAAAATCGCCAGGTAGATACCCTGCACAGGGCCACAGCCTGTGTCTCTCTCTAGAACCAGGAAAATTTCCACATAATATGGTCCTTAATATTTCCTTTGAGACTCCACCTCTCCAGCCCAAGAGACCTCTTCTCAATGCCAACAATTTTTTTGAACTGGCTACTTAGACCAATCCCTGAGTACAAGAATCTAAATAAGGGACCTGAGCAACCAGTTCCATTTCCTTTCACTATTATATTCTCTTGCTTCCCAAAAGGTGTCAAAAGTAACATAGGGAGTAAAGAGTAGGGCTTAAAGAATACAAAGTAGAATGGCCCATACAGTCTCTGTCCATAGGGAGTTTAAGAAAAAGTTCATGAAGAGTACTCTGGCGTGTAAAATCAACTCTGTTCAATGGTGCTAATTTTAAAGCCTCATCAGCAACCTAATGAATGTACTCATTGGTAATAATTCACTTAAATACTCTATAATTAGTGAATTACAGACCTCTTTAAGAACTCCTTCAAATGAGAATCCTTTAGAATAAAATTCTTCCTTATTGTGTGCCTTGTAGAAATGGTCCACAGCACTCATTACTTTCTTCTTTCGCACCTTCCCACTTATGAAGAAAGTACTCTAGCCATAAACCACAACTAGACCCTAGACAGTGGTCCCCAGTCATCCATCAGCATTAGCACTCACTGTCTCCCCTCTGCCTGCAGGTTTCTGTCCAAGTTAACCTTTCAGCTATAGCTTGTGTATAAATAAAACTCCCTACATGCATCTTGGGACTCATGTGTTAAAATCCCTTATTTTATCCAAGGGAATCTTCATGGCAGTAGTCAAATAGAGACACAGAGATAAATTTACAAGATAGGTTTGTTCCTTTCTCATAATTCATCCAGCCAAATAAAACCATAGGAACAGCAACAAAGGATGATTTATAATTTCTACACTGCATGTCACCAGAGCAAGATATGTAACTAGCTTTCATGCTATAGATTTAAAAGTTGCAAAGCAGTTATCAACAAATTAACATATGCAATTTGTTTCAGAATTTACCGCCATTTTACAGTTAGTGCACAGGGTTTAGAATCAGGATACCTGGGTTTACATCTTGGCTCTGACACTTGTTAGCTACATGACCTTGGGTGAGTTATTTACTCTTCTAGCATCCTTTTCTATAAAATAGGACTAATATTAGAACCTACCTCATTGAGTTGTGAGGGTTGAATAAGCTAATGCGTGTCAAGTACTTAAGACTGTGTTTGGCACATGATAAGCATCCAATGAATCTTTGCTATTATTAATCCCCTCCCCATTACCATCATGTTTAGTAATAAATGAAATTACCACAGACCCATCAGACCAAGGTCCAAAAGTGAATTAAACATGAAACTTATTTTAATACAGATAGGATAGTATCTACTGAAGTAAAACTTGAAAGAACACGAACATTTACTTATTTAGATTCATTACCATTACAGACCTGGGGCGGGGGTGGGGGGAAGAGAGAGAGAGAGAGAGAGAGAGAGAGAGAGAGAGAGAGAGGATGTGAGCACCCACACAAATGCACACACAATCAAAGTTTAATCAATGAGTAAAAATTTTGGATGGCTAAATAGTGAAACTTTGGATATTATACTCAAGATTGAGAATATGTGAAACATTTTGGAAAGTACCAAGTGCTTTATAAGAATGTTGTTAGATGTCATTGAGACAGGTATGACTCATAGAGACCCTACATACAACAGTAACACTCCCCAACACTGTGCCATACCTGGCACTATATCAGTGCTTTGCTACTATTCATAGGGCTTTCAATGGCTGACTTTTTTTTTTTTTGCGGGGGTGAAGGGAGTGGGCTGCTAGGTTCTTCTCTCAAGCCTACAGCACCTGGTGTTCCCAGGCGGTCTCCCATCCAAGTACTAACCAGGCCCAACCCTGCCTAGCTTAAAACCTATGGCAACAAACACTAATTGCAAAATATAAAATGCCCATAGCAGACTTTTATGATCCCAATCCAACCATTAATTGTGTGATTCTGGGCAAGTAACTTAGCTAAAGCCTATTTCCTCATGTTTAATATAAGGTGCTAGTACTTGCCATAAAGCCTTGTTACCACAACACTTCTGTATATTTTTATGAAACCTCATAATCTAGGCCAAATCATGAGAAATCACTGAAACATTCCAAACTGAGAGACATTATACAAAAAACTGACCAGGATTCTTCATGAAAGGCTGAGAAAAAGTCATAGACTAGGAAACACATGGCAACTAAATACAGTGTGGGATTTTGGATTTGATCCTGGACCAGGAAAATAACTAGTAGAAAAACTAGAGAAATTTAAGTTAGGTATGTAGCTAAACTAATAGTACTGCACAAATGCTATTTTTTTTGGTTTTGATAATTATATTATGATTAGACAAGACAAACCTCGGTGAGGGATATACAGGAATTCCCTGGACTACTTTTGTAACTTTGTATATCTGAAAATTATTTTAAAATAAAAAGTTTTAAAAATGTTTTATAGTTAGAATTAAATACAAAGTCAGAAATTTAATACACTGTCTATTTTTTTTTTTTTTCAAACATGATTTCTTCATCTAGTGGTTCTACTTAGTAATGGTTAACAGCAGAAATAGTATGTCAATATTGGTCAAACCTAGGCTGAAGATAGCTAATAATGAAGCACGTTGTTTAACCGCATTAAAATGTGGACATTTCATACTTCAGCTGAATGTTATAAATATTCTTGCATGAATCTACTAACCAGCAATATTTTACTCTTTGCACAATGCAATCATGAATTAGTGCTTTAAAAAGTATGGATTCTGTGTTTGGCCAATGATGACAGGCTTAAATTTAACTAATGCCATCAACATTTAAACATAACATGTCGGATTTTCATTCCTCTGCCTCTGTGACTACTCTCATCTCCTCAGATTTCAACAGATTTCTGTCAAGCAACACCTGGCAAAATAAACCATTTTCATACAAAATATAGACAATCCCACAATGAACATGGTGTGATACACTGTTATTTCTTTATTTCTGTCCCCCCCCCCCCGCTTTCTCTCCCTCCCTTTGTCTCTGTCTCCCTTTCCTCCCTAGTGCTGGGGACTGAACCCAAGGCCTCTCATATATTAGGTAAGCAGTCTACCATTGAGCTATACCTCTAGCCCTTTTCTCCCTATCTTGAACTTGAGTTTCTATCTATCCTTGAAATCTACAAGCCTGCATTTCAGATAACTAAAGATCCTCAATGTCCAGCTTCCTATGCAAGATGGTGTTTAAAAGAAACTTTTCCCCAAACATTAAAACAACTTAAGATTCACAGTACTCTATCATTTATGATTTCTAACAAAGCATTGGTATGGTTCATCCACTTTTCTTTCACCTCACGGTGTAAGTGCACAGCCAAAACAAATAACAAGTAACTTAGCTATTTCTTGGTTTTGATAAAATCATTCATATAATAAAATATATTACTATTATAATATACTCTTGCAAAATAATTTTTGTTTTCTACAAAGGTTACGATATATCATAAAAATGTCTAGTGCATCTGGTTTGAGAATCCAATTCTTCTTTCACATATTTCTGCATCTGTTCACAAAAATCCTTTGACTTCAAAGGAAGCTTTTCAAGAGAAAAAGAAGATGCACACAGGAAAAGTGGCCATAAATTTTTAGTAGTTCTTTTCTAAGGCCATTTTAATAATGGCAATGTAGGATAAATATCTTTCTCAGAAACCTAAAATACCAAAAACATATCAATGGCTACAAGTTTATATGGAGATTTATGTTTTCAATTTTTTTCTAGTCATAAAAATGATATATCTTCAATTTAAAACAAAAAATAATGCTTAAAGAAAATTTAAATTACTTTTAATTCACAACTTATAATAAAGCACAACAAAGTTACAAATGATTGTTTCCTTCCAATCTTTTTTCTGTATATATACTTATAAAAATGTTATAATCATACTTTTAATACAATTTTTAAAAAATTTTCCATTAGCCCTTTAAAAGGCTGCATTTATCTTTCAAGACACTCTATTTAACAGCTGAAGTGATATGCAGGTTCACACTTCGGCAAAAAAGAATACTCTGACATTTAATTCTTACTCTACTAAAAGCTAAGTCAAGGACTTGGAAACACTAATCTGCCCTGGAAATTGTATGTCTTGAAACAATCTATATGAACAATTGGTTAATTTTAAGAATAATTCTTTTTATTTTTTTGAGATACTTAGGGGTTGAACCCAGGACTCCAGGGCCTCACACATACTTTGCAAGTGCTCTACCACTGGGCTGCACCCCCAGCCTATTTTTTATTTTTTATTTTGAGACATTTTCTCACTAAGTTATTCAGGCTGCCTCTGGCCTCAAGCTCACAATTCTCCTGCCTCCATCTGCCCAATCACTGGGATTAAAATTGTGAGCCACTGTGACTGGTGCAGAATAATTACTCAGAAATGTCACTGGAATAGTAGTGGTTTAAGAAATTTTTTCTTTAGCATTTACAATGATTTAATGTCTTAAACTTTCCTGGGCAATCATTATTGGGCTCTAGTTTGTTTTTCTCTTTTTATTGATTCTCTATTCTCATGACATCATCAGTTCTTTAGTTTGGAATGAAGGGAAACTTGTGTCTAAGGGTTAATCATGTTGGTAGCATATACTTTAATAATGCTATTCTATAAATAATCAGTTAATTCTGGTTTGGACGAATCAAATCTGCAAACTTTAAGGAAAATAGTATTTGATGTTCTAAGCTGGAATTAATTCCTACCTAACACTGCTTCCTAAAATTTAAAATAACATCTGAATAGTTGTTTGTGACAAAGAAATTTCCAGTTTATTATGTCGTTTATCCTTATAAGAATCTTGTCAGGCTTACTCCACCAACACCAACATTTATTAAAAGAAAAAAAAAAAAAGAATCTTGTGAGGCTCACATTAATGAAGAAAACAGTAATTAGAAAAATGAGTTGAACTAACATCTTGGATTTCATTTACTGTCACTGGCTTTATTCTGGTTTCATAACCATGGAGCCACAGATTTTCCAAAGCCTGAAAGCATATTAAGATGTCAATCAGATCAACTCTTCATCAATTCAATTTGCTAAAGAAAATAAGCCCGGAGACTATGACTTGTCATGTAACACAATTACCAAATAGCAGAGAAAGCCGTGGACCTTTGTTTTCCTAACTTCCGGTCTAGTGCCCTTTCCAACACACCAGTTATGACATCCTCCTGTCACATCTACTCAATAATGAGAATGAAGATGCAAAGTGTCAAGAAATTACCTGAAACAATTCCAATATCCCAAATTTCCCCCTATTTCTCAGAATGTACCTCCCCAGATAATTAATCTATGCCAAAGTGCTTACTCTGAGATTGCGTTTGGAAGGTGTTTAGTAAATGTCCAAATGCGTGAAAGCGTATTTCCCCTTCCCCTTTTGCATGTGCGTATAATTCCTAATGCGGATGGATTGAAAGCCTTGACGTGCTCTCATCAGGGCACCAATAGTAACAGCAGTGCTGCCAGGTGAAGCAAAGTAAGATGCACTTTGGCTGCTTGCTGTCATTCTTTTATAGACCCTGCTAGATACAGGACCTCTAAGGGTCAACGAGGAGGAACCAGAGTCGAAGTTGCACGGACACTTGCGCACATACCACACTGCCAGAGAGGGAGGACGTTAAGCAGCTGCACCAAGCTAAACCTCCCAATTACAAGGCGCCTTCTCTAATGTTTCTGCGGGACCCCAAGCTTGCTCTTAGGGAAAGAAGGGTAAAAGCTGTAACGGGACCCTACGCAGGAGACCAGTCCCACAACAGCCGGATCTCTAGTCTCAAAGTCACACTAAGAGTTGGATACCTGCCTTGCCTAGCAATTGTAACAGAGAAGCGCTCTCAGACACACAACTGCCACGCGGTCAAGCAGCAGGGCCCTCCTTCCACCCGGGGAGTCGTACGTCATCACGTAGCTTTGCAACGTCGCCACGCTCCAAAGAGGCGGGCAGTCGTTTGCGAGTGGACGTTAGTTGCAAAACAGCTCGGTACGTTCCCGAGGGAGCAGGAAGAGAGAAATAAGTGGACGGAGGGAAGGACGATGAAAAGGAGCTCTAGGAGGGGAAGCTAGTGGGAGAGGGAGAAGCGTGGGTTTCGGTTACCTGGGGAACCGGAGCAGCGTCGGGTCCTTTATGAAGTGCCCGGATGAAGCTCCAGCAGGAACGCGCCTTCCGCATTGCGTGTAGCGCCATCTTGGGAAGGGCGGAGCTTTCTTGACCTTGATGACGTATACGCAGAGAGCCAGTCTCAGGCCCGCAGCTTGTTTTTGCTTGTTGCGCACGCGCATATCCTTGGGGTGGGCTGGTGGCCGCTGCTAGAATGAGCAGTCTCTGCCCTGCAGGTGGGCACTTAAACTGCATGGAGTTAGACTTTTAGTGTTATCCCTGGATTTCTTGAGGGAAGAGTACCTTTCCGGCGAGATAAGGTGAAGGTGTAGATCTTTAGAATTGGAAGAAAGGTAGGTTACCTTTCTGATCCTAGGCATCCAGTTAGTTGTTGTTGTTAGGTGCCGTCGAGTCGAGTCCGACTCATAGCGACCCTATG
The DNA here is from genome assembly GCA_007922755.1 of Pedetes capensis. Taxonomy (NCBI): domain Eukaryota; kingdom Metazoa; phylum Chordata; class Mammalia; order Rodentia; family Pedetidae; genus Pedetes; species Pedetes capensis. The sequence goes on from VMDO01003269.1 coordinate 146,835, forward strand.
TACAGCAGATCGAAACACTTGCCGATTCTGTGCCAGGCAAACCATCTTATTTATGTTTAAGCCCATTGTTGCAGACACTGTGTTAATCCATCTGGTGGAGGGTTTTCCTGTTTTCCGTTGACCTGCCACTCTTCCAAACATGATGTC